>BGPR01013603.1:0-21378 GCA_013235015.1 Araneus ventricosus | reverse complement strand
AACGCATACTAGCAAGAAATACCCATATTAAAACGAGAAGAAGAGGAGAAACTTTTACAAAGTTGTAATTTTCTGAACATTATTAGAGGCGCGACTATAAACTTCCTTTCAGGCATTTTCGTTCTTCAGTGCTTTCAGCTAGCGACACATCCACAGGCACTCTAGGCACAAACACTCCGATGCATTTTATAGCCATTTTATACCCGCATATTTTTACTTCGTTCCAACTTTAATATCTGCTCAACACTTCTCAGTTGTTGGAAGGGAGATTTCATACTTACCTTAATATGTTACACGGCGAGTTTTCGCATATAAAAAGGGAATCGAAATTTTTATTATGGTACGAGCGTGTTTTGCGCAATAAAATCCCTTGAAAAACGCCTCCACACCTTATCTAAGAAAACAATGGACACTGTGCCACTTCATTAAAACATAATAGATTAAGGCAGGCTTGGTCGTTAAATCATTTACTTGAAGCATAAATTTTCTTTTAACCTTCCCCCATAAAAATTGTTAGTTTTACGGCAAACAATCACGGTCTGGTCCCTAATGGAAACAATACGGGCTCCGAGCCATTAAAGCCGCCTTTAACGGTCAATAAATTACGATAGAAGTTCAAGATTGTACGAAAGCTCTAACTAATTGTGTATATTCACGTGGAAGTTACAGTCATGGGAAGTGGAATTTTGCAGCTGCAAAAAATATTCTGTCCTTTTTTCAGGGAAATCGATTGTTTCAACAGATACGAGTACTAGATTTATAAGCGGCCTTTTAAGTGATGTACTTTACAAAATTGTATTTTAACGTTAATTTATTATACAGATGAAGGGAATGGCCAAAATTGTTACTTTAATATCGTAACATTGTTGTGATTGTAACAGGATACAACTCCCAAACTGGGAGAAATGAATTCATTGTTTAATTGCAGCCACATGGTGGAAGCTGACGTGATGAAATTTACGCTTTTATGTGATAAATTTATTTTTAAATGGACTATAATTCATACAGGGATATACTAGGAAAGACCTTAGGTAAGATAAGAAGTTGTAGCTCTCTTTTTTTAAAAGCCTGGATTCATATTAGGTGTGTGAATCGATTTTAAGGGATTTTGCTGAAGACGCGACTTTATTGTGAAAAGATGGTTACAAATTTATTATTCAAAATATAGTCCATCACAAACCACTACTTTCCCCCCATTTATTTGTTTATATGTGGATTCCATATCGGAAAGAATGACACATTTTTCGAGGCTATCTACGAATGGACTCTTTTTTTTTGGGACCTCATAAAAATGGAGGCGCTGCTCAGCCACGAGTCATCAATCGAAATAGGTGGTAATGGAAAAGCGAAACATCTGCAGAATACAGCGGGTGTGGTCGGACATCCCAATTATACTCTTCGAGCGTTTTCTTGAGCCGTTTCGCTACATGAGGTCAAGCGTTGTCATGCTGGAAAATCACTTCGCCGTGTCTTGTCGCCTAATATGGCCATTTTTTCTTAAATGCTCGGCTCAATTGCATCAATTGTTGTTATCAGTGTTCCCTAGTGATGATTGGATTGGAGCAGCTCATAATACACTACACCCATCTTATCCCATCAAATACAGAGCTCCATGAATATTCAGCTTTGCCGGTGATGTTGATGGTTCGTCTGGCCTGAACTATATTTGTTTGTGCTTTGGATTATCATAACGTATCCATTTTTCATCATTCATTACTATGCGATGCGAAGCAACTTTTTTCTTCTGTCCCTAATAGCATCAGGTACGGGGACATGGGGCGGTGTTGTCTTCAAGCAACAATTCATAGGCCATCCTACGCCTCTCGACGTCCCTCGACTACAACTCGTAAGCACCGAATTTCCTTGCTTGCTAATCATTCCAATAGCCTTTAAATGTCTGGAAATTGTTGATCTATCAACATTTAATGATTCTGCAAGTTCTTCTTGCGTTTTACTCAAATCATTATCGACTAAAGCTTCCACTTCCTCATCTTTAATCGTTTTCGGTTGGCCTAGGCGTCCCTTATCTCCCGTGTGAAAGTCACCTTTTTATGTAGCCTCTAAATCAGTACTCACACTTTGAAATCGATGGAGCATAATTACCATAAGCTTCGAACAGCAATCTCAGCACTTTCCTGCAAATGGAATAGAAAAAGCAAAGATTCCCACAAATTGTATTTTGTTGACACCAAATTCGACGTATTCAACACTCAAACAAATATATATATTTTTTTACATTTCGGCAAAATAACACATAATGAAAACAAAAGCCACGTAATTATGCTTTGAAACGAAGTTGGCAACAATATGCCATGATGCGATATAATACCAATTACGCCCTTATTGTCCCTTAAAATTAATTCGCACACCTAATATTTAAAAATAACAATTGTTTACAGGAACGGAAATAGATAGACATAATTGTTCCCAAAATATTTTACATTTTTGCAGAGAAAAAATCAGTTTGGAATTTTATGGAGGAGAAATCTCAGTTATCAGTGAGAAATTAGACTTATTCCAAGTAAGAAAATAAACCCAGACTTCCTAAAAATAATAATAACAATCTTTACAGACCATTAAGTATGTATTATAAACACTTTGCTGCATAATCTCTCTTATCAGGCACCGACTGGTGCAAATCAATGCCGTATAAGAGATTTTTGCGGATAATTGAATATATGCTTCCTGAATTTAAAATTACAGCATGGAAAGTCCTATTGTCATGTCTTTCGATGTATAGGCCACAATAAAATAAATAATATCAAAAATAGTACAGTTTATTTAAAATAAAAGCATATACACGTTATTTTACATTTTAGAAAAACAAAATAAAATTATCAGAATTGGCATACATATTAACGAATGGAAGTTTCATATTTCTTAGAGTGATGACATATAACTTCGAATGCCTTCCTACTTATAAGATAGTCGCCGTTTTAAAAATTCCCTTTGCGCAAGATACAGTTTCAAAACAACATGCGCTGACACAGATGAACATTGGTGGGCGACGTTTCATGAAAGTCTGGAATCCTCTGTTTATTTCCTTCAAAGTAACTTTCTTGATCTGCGTATCTTCCTAGTCTTCATCCTTTACCTCATGCTTACCATTTTTCTCCTTTATGTTTATAATTCTGTCGACATCAAGAGAGAGTGTCATGGGTTTCTTCTCTAATTTGTTACATATTTTTATTTCATTGGCTCAAATTTCATCTTTCAATTTTACCTCAAATATGCAATTATTTTCATATTGCCGTTTAAGTGGGTGCCGGATATCAGATATTTTATTATATTTGAAATAATTTAACACCATCGTCTATATTTATCCTTAATAAATATGTCTGCATAATTTGCATATCTCAGCTTAAAAGAGTATTCTATTATATGTTTATTACAGAGTGTAGTAACTTTGGTATTAAATTTCCAAAGTGTTAATAAATTAACTGGTAATATAATAACAGGTTCCAGGAGTATACACTTTTTTAAAACTTCCACTCATATGGTCATGTGATTCAAATTACTAGAACATTGCACTTAATATGAAGGCATAGAATGAAAAAGAAACAGAATGCTCTTCTTTTGGTATCATAGAAAGATATCTTAGCACAAAATTTGCTTCACAGTGGGCCGTAGATGCAGAAAATGAGGCTTAGAACGAGTTTTATGTAAAACCTAAAAGAATTTTGTGTAAGTGTTATGAAAATGTATTTAAAATATCAGGAGTGATGCTTTTCATTTATTGCAATAGTAGTATAATGGTTTGTTCAAATTCTTTATTTTACCTTGTGAAATTTGTTTCTATGTGCGTCGTTATTTCGTGAATCAATTTCCTTTGACCTTACAGTGGTTAATGATTTTTGGTGTCCAACATACAGTAACCAATCTAAAGCTGCTTCATAAAACAATAAAGAGGAAACTGATTATTTATTTTATTTACTTCGTTCTAATTTTATGGCTATACTGTTATAAGAATGCTTCATATCCATTCTAATTGCTTTTACAATAACTGATAACTACAAGTTTCGTGCCAGAAACTTATTGTTGACAATTCTTAAAGTGAGAAAAATTAAACTGCATTTTATACGAAATATTATATAAGTAGAAACAGATGTATTTAATGTTTAGAAAAGAATACTTTAGCAAAGGAAATGTTATATAAAATTATGAACGCTTTCTTAAATTGTATCAATCCTTTTCAAATTTGATATGGTGTGTCATGTTATCACATCATTTGAGAGTAATTTAAAGTAGAATTACGTGCATGGAGCAGAATTTAGATTTCGACAAAATAGCATTCTTCTATAGGTAAAGATAAACAGCTTAGCAGCATAGCTTTAAAAGCTGCATCGAGAATAAGTTTAATATGTATATTTAATTTGGTTCTGACCCCTGCATCATTAACCTTTTCTATTAACATTTAGATTTTGGGAGGACGTAATCACAAATTCTGAGTGTATACTGGACAGCACGGTAACATTGAAGAATTTTATCTTTTCCAGATATTTTAAGGTAAAATCTGTTGAGATTAGCCATGGTTTTATTGGTTTTTGCTCATTAAAAATAAGTACTTGGCTCGTTGTTCATTCTTTCTTCAGCGACAACACTTATATTATCACTCATCTAATATTATCACAGTAAAATGTTTATTACAGACATAATTTAACTCTCTAATCCCGAGGCGACTTTTTTCTTTTATGTCCCTTAAAACGGGGATTATTGGGAAGAAGCGATCTGAATTGGACTCTCCAAACCTGGGTGATCATTTATCTCTATACCCTTCCCTTAAGGTGCACGGAAATGGGCCGTGGTTGGCAAGGATAACTGGACCCTCTACAGCGCTCATCTCCTAAGCGATCTCAGAACTTCACCTCCCCTCAAAAGAAGCCAACGGCCTAAGACCGGCCTTCGTCGCTGTTAAGGGAAAATTTTCAGACCGCCTGGCTCGGTGTGAGAGGGTTAAAGATCAACTATGTACAGAGCTTATTATATATTTAATATCTTCCTGTACAACCATCCTCTTTAGCAACGTCGTCATTCGGGCTGCGGCATCTTTCTTGTGCTCGTGGTTCATCTCCATGTCTCTGGCCTGGCAGCATATAACCGACCTTTACTTCAAATCGGGACAGAGAAAATAACCGAGCTCGCTGATTGGCTGCTTCCCTTAGCGTCTTCATGACGTCATGCTTATTTCGCCGAACTCGAAGCCTTGTAGGAAATAAGCAATACGTGAGCTTATAAATTTTAATTACTTTCTATAGTGTGCATATTAAGAGACATTTTTTAGTCTCAAAAGTGCACTTTTTTATTCATTATGTTGTACCTTTTTTAAAATACTTAACATGAAACATAACAATATTAATTTCTGAGATTTACATAATTCTGAACCTTTTTTAATAAATTCTAATAAACAAAAAAAAGACATTTACACGTATATTTCTAATACATTTCGAGAATAAATCAAATATTGGAATTATTGAAATAAATATTGATGCTCTTATGATTTTCCTTCTTTCTTGTTATACATTTTAATTCATAAGTATTTTGCCTTCTAGAGAGCGTATGACTTGTAAGTTTTGTTGTTGGGTGGGAAGGCGTGGCGTCAGTAATCTAACCAATCAGCGAGCTCCGTTATTTTCTCTGCTCCGAATTGAAGTAAATCTCGGTTATATGCGGCCTGGCAGTGTCTCGTCTTTCCGTCAGACTCCGCGGAGGCAGTCAGCCGACGTCATATTGGAGCAATGGCAGCGCTCTCTGGTGGTGGCCTCTCGCAACATAACCATTCGCATGCAGTGATGCAATAGATAGGAGAGTAAAACTATCTACAGGTTGATAATAGTGTTAAAAGATTAATTCCTCAGGAGAAGTTACGTACTTAATTTCTAGTGAAACGGCATCTGAACCAGCCAGCACTCAAAGAAAACTTTCACGCAACAGAGAATCAATGGTATAATGCATCTGATTAACGTTTCTGCAGTAGAAATAAATTTGTCAGTTAAGAGTAGGCAATTATTTAAAACAAAGAATTGTAATTTTAGGAAAAGATAAACGCTCATCTAATACACTTTTAAAGTTTTGAAGCCTATTCTTTAAACAAGGAAAAGTCAAATTGAGGAGAGCAATTCTTTATCTTTCTCACTTTATATAACAATGTTGAATGGAGAGAGAGGAATTTTCAGACTCCGCAGTTTGGCATATTTTAATGACTTCTCAACATTAATTTCCTGATTGCGACTTATTATCAATACTTAATAGGCCTAAAAGCTTTCACGAGTCAAGCAGCTGACTCCAGAAAGCCTTATTAGCAAGCATAAGTGGAGATTTATTAAAATTTGCATCGCTCTTATTAAGATTGAAAATACTTGTAACGAGACAACTCAAGTGGTGGTTAAAAGTAATAGCTAGTAAAAAATAGCTCTAACTTTTTTCAGAATTCTTTAATATAATAGCAATTAGAGTGCTTGCTTATATTTTATACTGATACTTAATATATGTTTCTATCTACGTGAATAAGTTTATTACAGCTGAAAGCTAATTATACCGAAATAAAAATAAAACTATTTCATGTGTTGGGTATTTTATTTGATTTTTTAGGTCAAAACTTAAGCATTCCGAAAAACTAAAAATTATTGTTTATTTTCTAAATTTCGTATAGAAATGGGTTATTGTTTCTCAAGGAAAAATGTAGTAGAATTCCCTAATATGTTTGGTGAAATTCCAAAGAAAATTTTCGTTTAATCTTAATATAAATAAAAGTCATTGTGGGTTTGTATGTTTGTATGTATGTTTGTATGTTTGTATCTATGTTCCACATCTCCTCCTAAACCACGGCACTGCTTTCGACCAAACTTTGCACACTTATTAATTAAGACAAGGGTAAGATTACTGCCAACTTTTTAAAGCGATAAAGTTAATTAAACAGTCAGTTAATTAAAAAGTAACCGAAACCGTTTTTCCGCTGTAAGTTCGGAGCAAATTATCCCCCGAAAATTATTTTTATACCATTTTAAAGTTCAACATTTTACCTTTTTAATGATATCAATTTTATATTTGTGACATTTTTCCTTCAATTTGTATTAATTTTTCAAAATTTAAAAAAAAGTTGACACGCAGACGATTTTAAAATAAATCAAATTTAATGATACTAGAATTGATACTGATGCGTTGCTAGGCAACGGTGTAATTACTTGGCCATTATTTTTTCTGTTTATTTTTTTTTTCAAATATCGTTTGGCAATGTTTTCATTGGTTCTTAAAGAATTCTAAAGCTTATTTAATTAGATTAAAAAATCACTGCAGTTCATATCACCTGTCATTTTTACCTGCGTTTCCGAAGAAATAATAAATCCTTAATATATATTAAATGAGAAAGTGTGTCTGTCTGTTACGCTTTGACGGCCAAACTACACGTAGAATAACTTATTTTGAATATCAAACATCACGTGATCATAAAGAAAGCCGCGATTATGTGATCTTTCAGAGAAAATAAACAAATAATTTATTAATCCTTAATAATATAATAAATGCGAAAGTGTGTCTGTCTGTCTGTTTGTTAAGCTTTCACGACCAAACTACCAAACCGATTTGGATGAAAATTGGCAGAGTTGTAGCTTCAAACCCAAGAACGGACATAGGCTAGGTGAAATCACGTTAAATTACTTATTTTTGACTACAGATTAAAAATAGTTAACAAAGAAAGCCCATTGACTCCGCGATTCGCGATGAAGATTTTTATTTTTCAATAAACTGTCACGTGATACTTCAGGAATGCGAAAACATGTGGAATAAATTATTTTTAAAATCAACTATCACGTAATCCTTTTTTCCGCTGTAACTTCAGAACAAATTGTCCGATACAAAGTATATTTATACCATCTTAAAGATAAACATTTTACCTTTTCAATGATACCACTTTTATTTCTGTGACATTTATCATTCATTTTTTATTAATTTTTTAAATTTTACGTGCAGACGATTTTGAAATAACGCAAATTTATAGCTACTCAGTTGCTAGGAAATGGTTAGACTTTGAACTAATTTACCTTTATTTCTGAAAATTTTGCTTATATTTATAAGTATCCATAAAATAAGGCAAAATTTACATGTATCTGTCTGTCTGTCGGTCGATCGGTCGGTCACAAGAACTCCTTCTAAACGGTGAACGGTAGCGACGTGAAATTTACACACGGCATTCTAGAGCATATTTTTAGGTCAAAGGTGTTATTTTCAACTTTCAGAGTTAATTAGTTCTTAAGATATTTAATTAAATAACGAACATTAGCCGCTTTTAAGCCTAATGCTTGGACGTTTTTTGCCAATAACTTCTGAAATCTTTATTAGACAACAATTATAATTATGCCATTTTAAAGACCAGAAAATGATCTTTTTAATGCTATTAATTCCATTGCGATGAAATGTTTTCTCCGATTGCTATAAAGGTTTAAAAATATTTTTTAACGCAATTTCTAACAATACTTTTCATTCTTATAGAAATAAATTCAAGCCAAATTACTGTTTCGCGCGCGGGCTTTTACCAGTATTAAAATTAATATAAGAAAATATTGCTTTCTTTGACCATAAATAACAAAGGAGACTTTACACTTCCGGTTTCCTGTTGTGGTAGCATTTACAGGTTTTAATGCGGTTACACAGTGATCCAATGACGTTAGTGAATTATTCTCTCGATGTTTTGTTTAATTTTCACAGTGAATATTGCAGAATATTCTTCTGTAGATACGGTAATGGGCATTAACAAGGAGCATCATATTCTGTAGAGCTGTTCAAGATCTTGGAATTGTCAGGGGCACCTTCCGACAAGCTTAGAATGATAGTCGGTGTGCCAGTACTACTAATGCGTAACCTCGATATACCGAGACTGCGCAATGACACACAGTGGCAGGCGTCCATTTGGAAAAACCATATTTTTCCCATGGGCAACTATATGTGGCCTGTTCACGTGTGTACAGCCCACACAACCTCTACATCCGTGCAAATAACGTGGTGTACAAAAGTATATCATCATAGTTAAACAATTTACATAACTATATCAGCATACATGTACAGTACACTCCTGTCAGTCGTCCAATTAAGTATTATCAACCGTCAGAACTTTTCCTTTCTCCTTTCAAAATTCAAAAAAAAAACATTTACATTCGTGAATTAAAAAAAAGAATAATTCAAATTCTTCGCGCACGAAGTCGCGGGTAACAGCTAGTGGAATAATAAATGTAATTACTCAACTCGACGCTTGATTTTCATTTTTCGAGTTTGCAGTCTATTTAATTTTAGTGATTTATACTTCTCCATATCAGATTTTATTCAAGAAGCTGTCGATAAATTGACGCCGGAACAGAAATCTATTGATAGATATAATATAGCTGCAAGAGTTTTTAGATTAAAATTTAGAAACTAAAGTTTATTATAACTAAAGGAAAATATGCGACGATAGAATATTTTGTTTTATGTATTCTGTTGAATGGTAGAAGCGCATGACATATAGCATGGTGGATGTTATATTACACAGATTGTAAGCACCTAATGATACCATTGAGTACAATGATGTAATTTACAGTAACGGAGAATATATGAAGAATAGAGAATGATTGTTGAATTAGTAATTTTGGCACTGATTAATGAAAGTTTAAATCAGATACATAAAAAAAATATATGTTACAAGTAACGTCATATCCTGTAGAGTTCTTGAACTCCTTAGAATTGTCAGGGGTACCTTCCGACAAGCTGATATTAAAAGTCTGTGTGCCAGTACTATTGATACATAACCTCGATGTACCGAGACTGCGCACGGTTACAAATTGCACACCTAGGTCCAAACGTCGTGAGAATGTTTTAAAACGAGAGAGTGTTTTAATTTCACGCATTCCGATAATACCGAAGGATTTGCCATCCAATTTCAAAAGGTAGGCTCAGGGCCAGACACTCAAAGGGGCAGGCGTACATTTGGAAAACCATATTTATTCCATAGGCAACATATGTGGCGTGTTCACGTGTGTCCAGACCACTAAACCTCTACATTCGTGCAAAAAACGTAAAACAAAAAAAACGTAGTATACAAAAGTGTGTTAGCATAGATAAATAAATTACCTAACTATAACAGCAAACACTCCTGTTAGTCGTCCAATAATGTATTATCAACCGTCAAAACTTTTAATTTTCCCTTTCAACATGTAACGAAACATTTACATTCGTGAATTTAAAAAATTTAATACTTCAAATTCTTTGCGCACGAAGTCACGGGTTACAGCTAGTGGGAATATATTTATGATATTTTATTGGGAATGTATTTATGATAAATAAAAAAGTCAACAAATTTGGCATCCAGTTCGTCCCTAAAAATATGAGCAGATATGATATTTTTGTAATTACAATAACATCATTACCATGTTATTAATTTTCGATACGAGCGTGAGGTTCATAATTTGGCTAAATATGTATAAATAGGCCAACATAAATTTTTTGAGCATAAATTGTTTTATATTATAAAATATTATTGTTTAATAAAACAAATAATGTTCGTATTAAACTCTTTTTTTCAGTAAATTTATAATAAAAAAATTTATTTAAATAGCTAACTGCTTTAAATGTGAAATAAAGATTATACCAAGCTCTATGAATGCTCTACAATATTATTACGACATCGCACGATATTGCATACGAATTATTGAAAAATAAAAAACATATTATACAATATAATTAAGCTATTAGGGTATTGAAGAGAAAATAAAAATTATAAAAATATCAGAAGGGATATTCGTCATGAATATTGAGTAAAACTTCCAAACATTTTTCTTTACCAACTCTAGGTATTAAAATAAATTCATGCTATAATGATACAAAAAATAAATGCTAAGTTCTTTTTATAGTTCTTTTTTTGCAAATTGAAGTAAACTGAAACATTCTGAAGCATAGCATTTGCGTTAGTGAAGCAAGATGTTACCAGGTAATAATTTCTAAAAAATAAACAAAAAAATATTGATATAATGCCAATATATTCTTTAGAAGAAAAAATTTAAATAATATAACAATTCTTGCGATGAAAGAAAAAAAATCCCTAACTGAAAACTCACAGAAGATTTTTTCATAAAATAATCTTGAATATGAAATAAAAACAAACCTATCATGTGTAATCGAAAAGCAGTCATGTATGATCTCCATAACATTTCTTAAAACCAGCTAACATTCTTAGTAAAATGTCGTAATTAGAAGTATTCTAGAATCCTAAACTTTCTACTTGTCGCAAGAGATAACACAGAAAAGAGACGGAAACGTAAGTTTGCTTTTCTAAAATAATAATGAAAAGAATGTTAATTTAATTTGAAAGCCCGTTCACTTTGACAAATTTTCAAACTCGCTAATCCACTGCATTTTTTTACAAACTATTTTCTTCTCAAAATATTATTATTCATAATTTAGTTAACATGATTAATCATTTATATGGAATGGAAAGAGATACTGACGGAAGTTTAACTTAACTGTTTTAAAGGCTTAGCTAATATAATTATTGGAAATAATAAATTTCACAACTAATATTTAAAATAATTTATGGTAAAAGTTTCTGAAGAGTCTGAAAAATAATATCTTGCTGATACAATAAATTAAACATATTATAAAAAATTAATGCGATGATAAGAAATACAATGTAAACTAATCAAATTTCTTGATTGTCTCTTTTACAAAAGTTTTTATTTTAGTTTATATTTTCCCTTTGATATTTGAATAGGTTGTAATATGTGTACTCATGTGCGTTATATCCCGAAAGATAAAGGGAAGAAAATCAATTTAAAAAAAGCATCATTAATATATTCAATATCAAAATAGCAAGAGGATTTACGTATTCAGCCAAAGTAACCTGTCAAATTAAGGTCGTTGATTATTGTATAAATTTCTTGGTAGAATGAACCACTTTCAATTTATTTAAATTATCAGCTTTAGTTTCTCACCAGAAACTGCTCTACAGCGATTTCAGAAAAAACTAATGATTTTAAGCCAAGATTGGATGCTTAGTACTACGCTTGTTCACACTGTTCAAACTTCTATACCATCCAAAAATGAGGATGTTTGAACCCTAACATCAAATTTATCGTGCACCAGGTCTACATCAACGGCTAGTTTTTATTTGAATCGGGTATGAGTCGCGATCCTCTGATAAAAGAACCGAGACCGAGCCATCTGGAAGATGGCCACCGGATAACAATTTATTCATTAAAATCATTTTGCTGAAAATGCCTACGACATTTTCTAACACAAACTGCCTGTCTTCTCGTTTTCTAATTTTCTTCAGAAGCGTGTGATAAACTCTGTAGAAAACAGCAGAGTTAATTAACTCTGCTGTACAGAGTTTTGAATTCTGTAAAATTATAAGTAATTCTCTTTTACAGGCATTTTATATCAATGATCTTACTGGTTGAACTGTTCTTTTATTTTATATTTATGCCCTTTGGATATTTTGTGGTTGTATTTTAGTTCATGTATGTTACATTAACTGTAAATTATTGCTATCCCTGTTATGTTCGCGATTCTGTTCTGAGGTGTTTTGATTTCTAATTTATATTCTACTTTGCGCTATATGTTATTAATAGTATTGAACTAATAAATTTTAGTTAGTGTTTCTGGTTTAATTAACATATTATTTATTTTAGTAGTCGTATTGTTATAAATTCTATTATATTTGTGCATATTGCTTTGCATTATAGATATGTTTGTTAATTTTGTTTTGAATATTAAGATATCACAATGTTTACATAATGGTTGTTATCATTATATATATATATATATATATATATATATATATCAAAACCAACATATAAACACAAGATAAAAACTCAAAAACAGTAAAAAAGGACAAAATGGCTAAATAGACAAAAACCAGAAAAAACCAAAAAAAATGAAAAATATCATAGCGAGCCGCTCGTCAGGAAGGGAAGCTCGCTCATGATATTAATTTGTGCTTTTTTCTGCTGACGACAAATGAAATCCGTTAAAAATTGCCGTCATCCCTTCTAAAAGCACAAAACAAACGAAAATGGAAGATTTCTTGAATAAAAAATATAAATACATTTAAGAAGATTTAAAAAGAATCAAATACAAAAATCCGAATACAAATACAAAAAATCCGAATACAAAAATACCTAGAATAAAATAAAAAACAGCCGTAACAAAAAAATAATAAAATAAAGCGAAATATGCTTACCATGGCCACTGAGACGCTGCCGCGACCACGAGGAAAATGAACGCCAAACCAGTTATCGCCGTTGCCAAACAGAGGAAAGGGAAAGATAAGGAGAAAGAGGCTTTGTCAGTAGCTCCGTAATCACTGCTTGAGATATCGTCGCACAAAGTTCTCGGGAATACCATTATTTAAAAGTTGAACATACAAAAGCTTAAATTGTCTAGATTTTGAAATTTCGTTCGAACAAATATATATATATATATATATCTTTGATAAAAGAAATGCATTTAATTTTCAACTTAATAAATTCCCTTTTTGGAATAGTAATCTTAGCATTTCTGTCTTCAAGAATTTAGTAAAAAATTATATAATTAGAAATATATATAATAATTTAGTAACAGACATTGATATTAGAATTAAGAACATAAGAAATTTTTATTCCTTTGCCCAGGATTATGGAATACCTATAGGTTTTATAAGAGTATATATAGATAAGAAATATTTAGGTCATTTAAAATAAAACACTCATAATGGTTTATAAAAGAATATTTTTATTTCTTTGTTAGTGGGATAGTGTTTTCACATATTCTACTCGTAATGTGTAGTTTTATTCAAATTTGGCTATTGAGTTTTTTGTTTCAGATTTATTACGTAGATGGCGCCAGGATCGTTCATGTGAAAATTTCCTTTTTAATAGACATTTTTAACTATTTTCTAGATAACTAAATGTATTACATTTTTTAATATGGTTTTGAGAATTTTAATATAGGTATCTTACTAATTCATGATATCAAAAATTAATTATATTATTTGGTCAATTATGCTGATTCATGGTAAGAATTTTGGTTGTGGCAACATGTGATGTCAATGTGCGTGGCGGGCTATATTGAAAGAGATGAATTCTGGTAGGTTTAAGAGGAGACACAGATTAGTTTATGTATAATGAAAAGTATGGGTATTTTATTGAATTATATATTTACTTTCTTTAGTGCAATATCTTAGTGCAATATAATGTTATTTGCATATTTTTATCCTGAATTTTAGTCGTTTCTATACAGTTATGTTTTATTGTTAGGGTTAGTATAAGGCTTTTCTTTCTAAATTCTTTCATTTTAGGGTAAATTACTCTGTTTGTTTTTTCAACAACTATAGTAACAGGGATGGTTTGTACAGCAAAATTAATTTAACCTGGTTAAAGCTCGTCCACAACAAAGCTGCTATATTAATTGTTGAAAACTCCATTTACTTGGATTGCCTATTTCATTATTTTTATTAACAACAGTGTTCTTTCACTTGTTGACATATAATGCTTAAACTTGATTTTTTGTTTATGATATCTTTAGTAATTTCAATTTATTAGATTTTATTTAAAATTGTTGTATTGTTCAAATAATGACTTTTTAATATAGGATTAGATTCTTGATATGTTTTGTTTACTTTATTTCTGTATGATTATATACTAGTTATATTTGGATTTATATTATATATATATATATTCATTAGAATTTTTGTATATTATTTCTATTTCAATTTTTTTTCTCAGTTTAATCTATATTTTATTTGATTTTCATACATTTCCTTACATTTGAACATGCCCATTCAAAATATATTTATGGTTTTTTGATAATCTACATTTTATATAATGTCTTTTCATATGAAGAAATGAATCCAAAAGTAAAATGATTCTGTTTTTACTCAATTCGTAAAGACTGGGGATATGTAGATAAAGGAAGAGTTATGTAAAAGCCATGTAAATGGATCTGATTTATAATAGCAATAAGATATTAAAAATGAGATAATCACAGTGTTTGAATTTACTTAAAATGCAATTGATTCAATCCCTTAGAAAAAATGTTGTTGCTTCATATTTCTCATAAGAGAAATTTCGATTTTGCTTTCATAGAATTTTAATGTCTCCGAAATTTAGTAATTCACATGCCTTTTTATTATTTTATTATATATATGAGTTTGTTATATTAGTAATTCATAATATTTTGATGTATGTTGGAATATTTCTTATCCGTATTATTTAGTTTTTTTCAATTTATTAGCTGATTAGCATCTCATTGCAGCATTGCTCTTGATATACAGCCTATTAAAAATGAAATTGATTTAATGTCATCTTAACAATCAGTGGAAGTTTTCTCTCCTCGAACTTAATATAACTGATTTCGGCGCGGTATGTGTTTTACTTCGTAGTAAAGTGAACCGTATTAAGTACACATTTTTTGCCTCTTCTTGTTGACCGTTTGGTGCAAACTTTGATAGAGATCTACGAGTTTAATTTTAAATTTGGAAAGTCTATTAAACGAATTTCATTTATTTTGAATATTGCATTCCTATTTTATCATGTTCTTATATGCTCGAATAGACATATAGTCAGATATTCCAATTCCTTGACGGATTTGATCAAGAATTTAGAATATATCTGCAATTCTAGTAAAAAAACCGAATACTAAATTTTATCCCTCCAGCTCGTGGCATTTGCGAGTTTCCTTGTTTATTACCATACAGACAGAGCAACAAACAAATTTCTTACCGATAGATTTCATAGAAAACTTGAAAAATGCCTACACCTACAATTTTTGCAATTTTAGTGTAAAACCTACATACCAGATTTTATCCGTCTGGCTTGTTGTGATTCCGAGCTGTATTCACACAGAGACAGACAGGAAGGACGGAACAGGAAGTTTCAAAATGTATATTAATCAAAACCTTGCGGTTGAATTTTTTTATAGATTATAATCTTTCTTTCTCTTACTCTTCCTATATTTTATATACGAGAAAGTAAAAATCACTGCTACAAATCGTGTTAAAAAGGAATTTTTAGAAAACCATTGAAAGAAAAGATTGCATGGAAATGAAACTAATGTCAAAGCAAAACCTAATTTTCTGTATTTAATCTAATTTTCTGTATTATGTAAACATCATTCAAGCGTAATAACACACTGAAGTTATTTCGGAAAAACCTTAACCTTCAGATAATTTTGAATTAATTAAAAATCCAATACCTATTTTGGAAAATCCATCCTTCCCTTTTGAGTACTTACTGTCCAAACACTAACCACCCGGTAAATTTCATGTTTCTCGGCTTTCTGATTACGGAGATTCCGTGATGAATCTGTCAGTCGTTCAACTTCATTTACCGTTTGTAGAAAGGGTGCCCACTCTAATCGTGCCACATAGCTGGTTTCTAAGCAGTTAGAGATAACCATATATTACAGTTGAAAAATTACGATGCCTAAATTTTTACACAGTTTACCAAGTCTTATTACTCATATTCAGTTAAACATTTTTGACACATTAACATTTAGAAAAAATAAATCCTACTCTCCTGCGTCTAAAAATGACCAAGTTATTAATTTTTAAATATCGCTATTTTAGGCAATTTTATACCATTTCAACTGCTAGCTCGAGGAAGATCCGCTAATCAGCGCGCGGTGATTGATGAAAGCAGACGCTGACTTGCTTAAAATGAGGAAATTCGAAACTTCATGACTCGGCCCGTTTTAGCCGCAGAAGAGTGGAACTTGTTTTGTTTAAAATATCCGTATGCCAAAAATATTTTACTATATGTGACTTATGAGACCGGGTGACTATATAAAAATTAACATCGTACTTTTCTTAGCGGCACATTTATTTACTCAAACAACATCAAATATTCTTTACTCTACATAGCGAAACTTTGGCAACTTAAAATATAAGTCATGACACATTTTAAGTTCGTGTTTAATTAAATCATATTTGTAAAAAAACGAAATATTTCGTTTAAAACGCATTTCACAATATGGTTTTTCTAGATTGATGAATCGATGTCTAAGATTGAGAGGAATTTAATTCCAAATTATAAAGAAATAGAAAAAAAATCTATTGAGCTGAGAAAAAGTTGAGGGCATAGAGAAAGATGGATTCAGTACTTCAACATTTCTCATAAAATAAAAATCTTTTCGTGAAATCTTGATGCCATTTAGACTTTGCTTCCATAAAAATGTCATTCGGAAAGAAATCGAATTTGTGAATTTTGGTCTATTAAAGTTTGGTTGACACTGAAAGTAGTTTGTTGATAGATACACCAGCTACATTACACTATAGATATTTCTTCAAATTTATAGAAATGTAAGTTTTATAGATGGATCAGAGAATTACAAACATTTACCTTATGAAAACAACAAAGTAGCCTAGCCTTCTAGTAATGAGAACTCGCTTGAAAATGCAGTTCGATTAATGCAATTTTCGTGTAAAATTCCATCCATAATATCAGCAAATGAAAGCAGCCTTCTTAAAACAGGGTCTGTCAATATGGCAGGAAATACAAACATTTTCCAAATTATGAGTGTCGTTAACAAACCTGCTCAATAAAGGCCCAAGAATATGTTTGACTTTTAGTGCGTCGAACTTAACCCCTTAACTTAACAATTATTTTGTAAAAGATTATCCAAAATTTCTAGAATATATTTGACTTTTAGTGCGTCGAACTTAACCCCTTAACTTAACAATTATTTTGTAAAAGATTATCCAAAATTTCAATTTTTTTGTACTGCTGAATTTTAATTATTATTATTAATAATCAATAATAATATTAAAATAAATTAATAATAAATAAAAATAATTATAAATAAATAAAAATAATTATAAATAAATAAAAATAATTATAAATAAATATAAATAATTATCAATAAATATAAATAATTATAAATAAATAAAACAATGATCAATAAATTAATAAAGTAATTTTAATTAATTATTTTTATTGTCAAGATACACGCGTATTCTCGGGGTTGTAAGTCAATGTAAAAATTAAAATTCTTAATATTCTTGGCCTTTTAAGTTAAGCGGTTAATTAGAATAACTACTACTAGCGTTAAATTCAAGCACTTTAATGCATAGTCTATTGAAAAGTGAATAAAAGTTCGAATTGATGGAAATCGAGAAAAATATGTTCTTCGAAACTTACATTAAACTTTCTGTTGGTTTCACCGAAAACAGCTTTAATTTATTTACCTCATATGTCCTGCTTTATGAACATTTATCGTTAAGAATATTAAGTAAGTCAACTGATTTTTTTTTTTCAGAATGACGTCCAGATGTTGGTTAATATTACTTTGTAGAAATATATTTTTTGGTATTATTAAAAAGTCGCGAATGTTTTCTCTTCGAATTTCTGTTTAACTACTCAATATCGGTTTTTGTTTTGACTTCATTGTATAGAGAAGGGAATTATGCCTGCGTTTTATGCCTCTTCTGTTTAAACCTCTTACTCAGGATTTTTTTAAACACTATTTAGATGCAAAGTTTGCAAACGTGTTGAAATACCGTTGAGACAAGCGAGTTGTTATTTATATGCAAAGCTCTTTCAGATAATATGATCCAGCTCTATAAAAGTTCTAACAATTAGCCTGTGAAAACCGCAGGATGTTGCAGAAAATAGACTTGCAAGCAACCCGCGTAAATCGCGGGATACGCAGTCAGAGGGTTAACTGGCATATTTCTCAAAATTGGATACGGATATACAATTCTATTGATAAAACCAGGTTATTTTTAAACATAGTAAACATAGCGTTTAAACCAATTTATAAATGAACTGATTTTACAGAGAAAAATATTATTTCACCTCAAGCATTACGGACAGGCGCTTCTTTTATTGTCATACAAGCCGCCTTCGGCGACCAGTTTGTTCAACAGGAATGTAATTCTAATTGAATCCCTTATGCTTAATTTGATTTTCATGGTTCCCTCAACCATGTAATTTTAAGCTTCATATCTTGATAGACATACAACCCGTTTTCTTTTCGTAGCTTTGCACATGTTCTGTTTATTGTCTACATGAAGGTCCCAAATGGAGTCAAGAACATTCTGCGTCGCATGTAACATCTAATTGCAAGTTGTCGATGCCAAATTCACTTTCATATTCCTCGTGCAAAATACGCATTTCATTTCAACATTAAAATTTCGAGGTATGTGTGCTGATAAAAAGAATTAAATCATAGCAGCCATATTCATTCAGCTTAATGGATACATTTCCTAATATATTTCTTAGATAACTTTTTTACAGATTTCCAGATAAATTGGTGATATAAAATAAAGGGAAGAAAATTCATTAGGATATTGCCGTTGCTTTTAACAACTAAGAGAAACACGGAAATAAATATTTTTTAAGCAATGAAAACAGTTTGAATTTCACTGTAACAATGAAAAGTATTGTTGTAAATTATGCATAAAAATGTATTTAAAAATTCATTAAAATTAAAGAAAAAATTGTATAGTTTTTTTCTTTAATTTTAATGAATTTTTAAATATATTTTTATGTATAACTATACTTTATGCTCAGTAGGAAATCATTTTAAAAATATCATGTGATAAATTTTCATCATATTATGTATTTTATATACATATGAATTTGTTATTCAAAAATAAAAGAGAAAGTATTGTAAATTCACCTATAATTTACTCCAAAAGTTTTCAATTTAACAACAGCATTTTCCGTATGCCATTTGCGACAGATTTCAGTGTTTAAAAACTAACAAAACATTTAGGGAATAATAATAATCTATCAAATAAAGAGATCTCGTAAAATTAATGCAACATTTTATTTTTTAAAATATGAATATGTGATGAATTATGGTGTTTGTCGTGTTAATAATCAGCAAATCTTTGGTAATAAAAAGGGCGTGGTAGTGAATAAAAGCATGCTATAGTGTCTCAGTTCCGTGAAACTCTCAATAAATATGTAGTGAACATAAATATGTAGTGATATTATTAATATATATGTGGTGAGTGAGACATTTCAACTCAAATCATCTAAATGATTATTTTTTGAACTCCACAATGCTGCTCTATATTTGGGAACCAAGATTAGGTTGACACTTTACAAAATCACTTAGAAAAATCTAAAACTACACAATATAGGAATACTAAAACTCCCTCCCCACACACACACTTCCATGACTGCTTGTTAAAAAAAGTAATAATAACTAGTTGAAAAAGCATTTCTTTTGAACTGAATATCAGCATTTCGAAAATTTCATTTTCTCTGTTTTTTTTAATATTACTAAATAATCATCAACAATTCTTATGAACGCATTTAAGCCCTCTCTACCCTTTCAAAGGCGGTGGGAAGTATACTTCCCACCTAATTCATCAATTTTTAAATGTATAATGTAGGCTATTTTAAAGTTCTCAACAAATTTTTCGATGAAAAGAAATCCTACAAGCTCCAATTTCTTATCTCAAACCGTAACAAAGTGTCTTGACTTTTTAATCAATTATTAATTAATAAAATTAATTAACAAAAAATAATGTCATCCAATAAGTTAAATGGATTTCTTTTCTTAAATTAACCTCAACCCCAAAGTTATTTTATTATACCATTACTAGAAAAATGGCCCTTGAAAGGGTTAAATAAATTTCCCATGTTCAACACAGTCTCTCAATCTATTTAAATAATAATATTTCTGGCGATGATTTCTAAATAATTAGGACAATTGTTATGAACGCATTTAAGCCCTCTCTACTGATTAAATAAACTTCCCCATTTCAACACGGGTTCTCAATCTATTTAAATAATAATATTTCTGACAATGATTTCTAATTAATTGTTCGTAGTAAAACCCAAATTTGTACTACTATAACTTGTTTTAATGCTGCTCTTAATTTATAGACGAAAGTTCAGAAGAGACTTAAGAAAAATTTCCGCACTTTTCATAAATCTTGATAGTTTTTCTCTATTTATGACAGTAGGTTTGTCTGCCATACAGTAAAACTCATTTAAAATCTTCGAACATTACATAGCAAAACAACAATAAAACTTCTTAAACTCCGTGACTACCTGCTAAAATAGAAATTGATTTGCCTTTCAATTTAATACCCGCAATTTGCATTTCTATTTTCCCTCGCATTAAGAACTCGCCATCAATGCTTATATGGGCATTTAAGTGCAAAATGGTGATAAAATTAACGTGTTCAATTTAACAATTTACTGCAAATAAAAGTAATGAGTAAATATCGCAGGTCTTTCGTATTAATTTGACGCAATCACTCCTTAGAAAGTACTACTGCAGCTGTCTTTAATGTAGCACTTAATATATAGACTGAACTTCAGAAGAGATTTCACAGAAAATCTCCCCACTTTTCAGAAACCCCAGAAAGCTGTTCACAATTTATGACAGCAGATTTGGCTGTCATTTTGCGAAACTCATTTA
>BGPR01013602.1:18918-41294 GCA_013235015.1 Araneus ventricosus | reverse complement strand
AAACTGATTGATTACGTATTACTGTGGGACCATGTAAAAGGTTCGCGCAACCTTAGGGTTCAGTGCGCAAGTTCGCTTGGTTTCGACTGCCCATAACGACGCGCATGGTAGCGACAATTCACTAACGCTCAATCTTCTCTCTTCGTCGCGGCCTTGCACGGCATGAACATCGAACACAAAAAAAATTGGACGCGTGAAGCGAAGCCACGACCAACAAGGTTAATTTTCAAATGGAATTAGAAAATCCGATACGTTACTCGATAATATAATTATTAACAAAATAATGGATTATTTTTCGTAGCATGCCATCGTATTTCTCAACTAGAACAACCACCAAATTCTCTAGTTAATTTAGATGACCCCTTCAGCATGGGGATGCGTTGTCATATCGTCCTTTTCATCCACCGGTACCCGAAGTTCTGCTGGATTGTGGTGGGGCCACCGTTTCCCAGTGGACAACCAGGCTATGACCCCTAGCAGTACAGCCAATGACAGCACATATACAAGGAAATAATAAATATTTACAATTTTCAATTGTTATTTTGAAATTATTTAAAATTATGCGTTTTAAATTTGCTGATTTAAAAGAAAATACAGACTATACATTTTTTCTATATCTTCTATTGACGCCGTCTCTTGTCCTTTCACTTCCTTTGCATTTAAGTGATTTAATGTAAACACTGGTGGCCACAACTCTCTAACATACCTCAGGGTGTGGGTGGCTACCACCACCAGTACCAGACGCCACACTTGAAACCCACTTTGGGAACAAGGAGCTGGTTTTTTCTTGAAACAAGGAGAGTACTGGGTTAATTTCCCTTATCTTTGAAAGAGAAAGATTGTTGGTAAACAATATGCATAGAGAAGATCTCACTGCAAGAAAACAAAGTTTAGCAAGAGAGAGATTTGCTCTATGGAAGGCGAGACAAAGCCAAGAGACATTAAATAGAATTCAAATCGCAAATATTTAATTAATTATAATTTATTTATTTTTCCACTGTACTTTCGTTTTCGTTAAAAAGGTTCTTTCTTTTTGTACTTAATTTTGGAATTGAATATTTATATATTTTGTAGAACGAAAGTTAGTGTCAGTTGATTCACCATTTCTGTTCTTCATGCTTTTTTCTATTTCTAAAGCACTCTGGCAATCTGCGTGAGATTTTCTTCAACAAGTTTCGTCAGTAAATTTGTGACAATCACATTTGAGACATTGGTGGCAAGCTAAAAGCTCGTCTTAGATCTTAGACGGGAACAAATCTTCCAGTAGATTTAATAAGATCTATCCACTTCAGTGGCCCTTCGAACTCATTCACGAAAAAAAGGCGCGAGAGAAGAAATTCCAATTCCGACGATTTCAAAATATTCGATAGAGTATTCTTGCAGGTGTTAATATTCTGGTTCAATGCTAATAAAAATTGTTTTAAGTGATAATATGTTTTAGAGATAAACTATTTTATATGAACCCGTTCTAAGGCCGTGGTAAAATCAAATTCATCAAAACTTAAATGCAATTTTTAAGGTTGGCGGAAATTCTTGCCAAATTGTTCGATGAAAAAAAACCCTGGATGTTCCTGTTTCTTATTTCAAACCATAACAAAGTGTCTTGACTTGATAATTAATTAACTAAATTAATTAACAGAAAATCCACGGGAGGCTGTCTCTACGAAACGGCCGCTGGGATCGAGGGGCGTAGACTTACTTGCCTTACTCAACTGTCACTTTCTGTGACTAAAGTAGCTCTATGTGAATATTTTCTCTATAGTCTATAGTGACTATTAGTCTAGTGTGACTATGTGACTCTATCTATGTAAACTTCTTCGTGGTTTTCACCAAATTTGCAACTCGACTGTGACTAAACCGTAATTACAAATTCTGAAATTATTTTTGCAATCTTCATTGTCTACCTTTCTCTGTTAAATAAAACGAAAACCATTTCTCTATGTTATTTGGTTGTGGAGTTATAAGCGTTTAACTTTAGCAGAAAATTCACGTAATTAAACAATTCTTATGTAATATTTTGAGCCGTCGATGAATGAATTGCCTTAGTCTGCGTGCGCGCGCATCGGTCACTGTGACGTCATCAAAATTTTTCGCGATTTTCACCAAATTTGCAGCTCGACTGTGACTAAACCGTAATTCCAAATTCTAAAATTCTTTTTCAATGTTCAATGTTTGCCTTTCTCAGTTAAATGAAATGAAAACCACCTCTCTATGTTATTTAGTTGCGGAGCTATAAGCGTTTAACTTTAGTGCGAAAAGCGTCATAATTTTTTCCTTTGGGGCCGTTCAAATATTACGTAAGCACCCAAGAGGGGGGGAAGGGGGTTTGCGATTTGCTTATTTTTGCTGACAAGGGGGGAGGGGGTGTTTGAGTGATGCTTACGTAAGACATTAAAATCACTTTATTTCCGAAAATCTCTTGTACCTTGCACAAATAATTTAATTTAAAAAAATTAAATTTGAAAATGAAAGTTAAATTTGGCAAAAGAAAATTAAACTTGATTTTTGTACACTTAAACTTGAAATTGTAAGGAAATTAAACTTACATTTTTTTTTTTTCATTTTAAGCCTAGTTAGTGTTTTTTATTTGAATTAAGTCCTAAAATTTTTAAAATTAGATTATTACTGTTATACGTTTTGTAAAAAAAAGAACGGGGGGGAGGGTTGCAGTTTGCTTACGTAATTATAAGAGGGGGGTTTGCGATTTGCTTATTTTTGCTGACAAGGGGGGAGGGGGGTCAAAAAATACCAAAAACATGCTTACGTAATATTTGAACGGCCCCTTTCAAGACACACCATTAGACCACTATGGAGAGACGTAAGTCTACGTTAAAAAATCTCAATCTTGTACCTCTAGTCAGTTAGTCTGCATTTCATTTTTCATCAAAAATGTTATAATGGTGCAAAGTAACCCCGGATTACGGTAACGAATGTTTCCGATTTTTTTCGCATCTGATATGGAAAAAGAATTGAATTTTTCGCAACCAATAACGATTATTTCTGATTTTTTTTTTACACCCGGTATGAACATGAAGCAGTATGAATTCCTTATCATAGCAGATGTAGAAGAAACAGAAATATAGATTTTTGGTTGCGAAAAATTATTTTCTTCTTCTTGTAAAATTTCGAAAATTAAGGTAGGTGGTGTTGGTTATTAAGCGACGAGATGCCATCCTGCTCATTTGAAAGTCACGGTTACAGTTAATTCGACAGAAAAAGAGGGGTAGTTCGATTTTTTAAAATTTCTTTTTTAAGTGTTCCAATTTTTTTCTCCACTTATGATCCATCTATTTCAGCAGGAATTTAAGGACCCACTTAAAATCCCAATCTTAGCTCTTAACTTTCCCGCTTTTACACTCAGATTAATAAAATGTTAGCGGAAAACGTCTCATCTTACAAATATTTCGAGCAGGCATTAGCAATTAAGCCACTTCCAAAAAGGTGGGGATCGAACTCTTAATGATGGAACGAAAACTTCCAACCTCACGCCGTAAAAAATCATTTCACAAGCGTCGAGGTTGAGGGGAAAAAACAAAACTATGAAAAGAACATCCACTGCGCGTCCATCGGAATTTTGGAGCGTGTTTATTTAAGGGACTAGTACGTCAATTACTCTTTTTTTTCCCTCTCTTGTCTTTATTTATTTTTTAGCTGATGATTTCCATCGAAACCTTTCATCAATAGAAACTTTAAAAAATATTCTTTTTAAACATTTTTTAATTGAATTCTGCTTTTGCCGGTATGCTGATGGTGTTTTTATTTCATTTTTTATTCTTTTTAGTTATTTATTATTTTTTTATTTTATTTTTTTCTTCTTTTCATTCAACTTCAGTTATGGGAAGGGAAAATATTAAATTAGTTTACACTGTGTTAAAAAAGCGCTTCTTTTTTTAACTCCCATTTCGATGGGAAAGTTTTTCTTTAATTTCAAATTATTATTTTTTGTGTAGCTCAAAGTGTCCGAAACTTAATTAAAATCCAGTGACGTTTTTTTTTTTCGGATCGATAGAAAAATAGACTTGATGGAAAAAAAATTGAGTATTTTTTTTTATTCTTGTCAATTTGTTTTCTTTTGACAAGAATTTCTCTGCTATTAACAACAAGTCGTGTCGTTTGTACCTTGGAAATGTCTAGTATGTAAATGCAATAACTAGCCACTGAAAAAAACCCAGGATTTTGTGAAAGGGGAAAAAACATTAACGCTCTTTTTTTCAATCATTTAACACAGAATTGTCTTGTAAGTAATATCGCTGATGGGCTAACCGTTGTTTAAAAAATGCGATCACTTTTTAGCAAGAGATATGAAAAAATTTCATGCTTGCTTACTTTTTTTTATTTAAAAAAAAGTTATTTTAAAATTCATTAAAAACACCGTAAAAGAACACCTCTGACGTGTGTGGGAGGAAAAACTTCAATCGCTTTCAGAATCAACCTTCTCGTCATTTTTCAGGGTGAGTGTGGAATATGGAATGATTAACGTCGAGCATCCCTCTTATCTGCACAGTTTGACACCATGAAACGCACGACACTTCTTTCCAGCAGCCCTGACTCCGACACACAACATCCCATTGGAAACACTGAGCAAGTAGAATACTAAAACAAAAACCACTTAATTTTTTTAAATGCAGAGATGACAACCCCAAATTGGGAGAGATCTCATGCAGAATATTGTGATGAAACGGGGATATACAGAGGTTGGACAAAAATATGGAAACACCTCGTGAAATGCATGCTTGGAAAGAAATGTTTATTCTAGTGAAATATGTAGGTGGCGCTGGTGTTTTCGCCTACTGACGCCATCTATGCAACCTCGCAAATACGCTACTTAGGTCAGTTGTTGTCGGGGCACTGTTGTAATTGCATCATGGTAGAGCTAACAGACTTCTAACGTGGGCAAATTGTTGGAACTCGTCTGGTGGGTGCTTCCTTAAGAAAGGTAGCCAAAATGTTTAGTGTTTCAAGAGGACTGTACCTAAGACTTATTCCGCATATTTGAAAAGAGGAAAATATCATCCGCTAAACATGAAACATGGCGGGGTTTCTGAGACGGTTTGGGCAGCCATATCTTGGTTTTCCGTAGGCCCCATGATTACTCTGTAAGGCCACATTACGGCCAAGGATTATGTGAGCATTTTAGCCGATCAAGTCCATCCCATTGTACAAACTTTGTTCCCCAATGGTGATGGTGTCTTCCAAGACGACAAAACCCCTGTTCACACAGCTCACATTGTCCATGACTGGTTTTTTGGGCACGAGGATGAATTGCGACATCTCCCCTGGCCACCACAGTCGCCAGACCTCAATATTATTGAACCTTTGTGGTCTACATTGGAGAGGAAAGTCCGTAAAGTCTATCCACCGCCATCATTGTTATCTGAACTTACCACCGTTTTGCAGGAAGAATGGCACAAGATTCCCTTGGAAAACATACAGAAACTGCATTTATCCATTCCGAAAAGACTGCAAGCTGTTTTGAATGCCAACGGTTTTCCTACACCATATTAGGCAAGGTTACATGTGTTTTCAGGTGTTTCCATATTTTTGTCCAACCCCTGTATATAGGATTTATTATAATTCTTAAACACTTTGGCTTAGATAAATAAAATTTAGTATGACGTATGCTAGCATTAATCATAGATCTGTGCCCAATTTTCGTTTCAATCGGTTGAAAAAAGGCATTCAAATTGCATATTCGGTTTTTCCCTCTTCGCGTTTCTAGCGCTCGGTGTATGGCCCCGTCTTGGAGAGAGCGACATTGGCTCTCGCTAAAGGAAACTCGTGGATAATCGTTGCATTCTAGGTTTCAGCAGGTTCGAATTTTTTATCTACCGGCTTAGAGATAGGGTTGCCATAATTGTGAAGCATTTATACGGGACGCTTAAATGCTAAATAAATAAACCAGGGTGAAAGTAGGTAGGTAATGGTTTATTTTACTTGATAAAAATCAATAAAGTTTAAGCAATCTAATATAATGAACACGCAGAACAATAAAAAAGATGCAAGTCAAATCCTTTTTAGCCCAGTCATATTTAAAGTTAATTATACTTTTTTAATTATATCATTTTCTTTGTTCACATAATTTTAAACTGAGTGCAAGAAATTTTAAAATTATAATAACAAATCAAAATTGCTTCATTTGTCTTTACTGACAACCTGTTTCGTCCGACCATTAGGGAAAATATTCTTTCCACATTTGCATTGTTGGCTTAAATGGCAAATACGTACTCGCGTAGCTTAATTAGACATGATTTCTGATCAATATACTTTTCGTTTGCAAAACACTTTAGCCATTTCTCTTCCATACACAATTTTATAGTTGCTGTGCAGATATGGTTAGTATTATTTTTCTCTAAATAATCTTTTATACAGGGTTCCCACTTATATCCATTACACTCCCCTTAACTTCTAAACGGTGACAACTTAGGCCATAAAGTTGGTGTCTAGGTATAGTAGAAAGGCTATGCGCTACTCGATGAGACAACTCGCAAAGCCATCTATCGGTAAATTGTGGAATTAGCGGTGCTATCTCGTAAACGGTGATAGATAGGAGAAAAAAGTCAATTAGAAAGTTGAAGAGCACTCTAGATTTAGTACGAAAAGATGCATTGCACACATTAATACTCAAATAGAATGCAAAAAATGAACATTTGTTTGGTCACGATTTCGAAAATTGTCATGTCATAAAGAGTGGAAGAAAGAAACTGAGACTCGTCCCTGTCTTCTGGATCAATCATTTGTATTGCTCAAAATGCTCTCCGTTAGCCACTATACACATTTGCACTCTGGACTAGATTTCTCGCTTCATTCGCGATTCACGACGCCATAGTGTTGAAAATCACAATCAAACAAATGTTCCTTTTTTGTATTTGGTTTTGAGTACTAATGTGTGCAAGGTATTCTTTCGTACTAAATCGATATTTCTCTACAACTTTCTATTTGACTTATTAATCGTATCTTTCACCGTTTACAAGATAGGACCGCTAATTCCAAAATGTACCGATAGATGCAAGTTGTCTCATCGAGTAGCACATAGCCTTTTTACTATACCTAGACACCAACTTTATGGCCTAAGCTGTCATTGTTTAGAAGTTAAGGGGGGTGTAACGGATGCAAGTGGGAACCCTGTATATACAAACTAGTTGTATGTAATCTCAGTGGTGCAACGGTGTCTCACGCGGAGTTTTGGGTGAAAACGGGACAAATGGTAATTACGGGACTGAGTACTGAAAAACGGTGACAGTTCCGTATATACGGGGCGTATGGCAACCCTAGATATATAGAAAAGAGAAAACCCATTTCCCCTGTATTTTTTGACATGAGAATAAAACGTTATTAAATACATAACCAAATTTTTACTAAAATGTTTATTCTGTGTGATGTCCTTAATCTTGTATAGAAAACGTCGTTTAACGGGCCATTGTCATCTGTCTTTAACATTGCTTTGTGATATAAACCAACAGCAGCGGCAGTGTCCCCCAGCCCCGACTTTCTCGTATGTGCACGCAATATGACCCGTTTACGACAACTGTGTATTTTGATGTAAAAACCATACACGAAATTGCATCATTGTGGCTCTTTGAGGGTTTCTTAATCTTGTATAGAGATTGAGGGTCCATTGAGGAATTCTTAATCTTGTATAGAGATCGAAGGTTCATTGAGGGTTTCTTAATCTTGTATAGAGATTGAGGGTTCATTGAGGGTGTTTTGATGTAAAAACCATACATCAAATTGCATCATTGTAGCTCATTGAGGGTTTCTTAATCTTGTATAGCGATTGAGGGTTCATTGAGGATTTCTTAATCTTGTATAGAGATTGAGGGTTCATTGAGGTTCCTTAATCTTATATAGAGATCGAGGGTTCATTGAAGGTATTTTGATGTAAAAATCCATGCACCGAATTGCATCGCTGTAGCTCATTGAGGGTTTGAGTTATCGCGTTCACAGTCAGACAAACAAACCAAGTTCAAAAAAAATCGACGGGACTCTGCGAAACGGCCGATGGGATTGAGGGGCGTAGACTTATTTACCATACTCAACTGTGACTTTCTGTGACTAAAGTAACTCTATGTGACTTTCGCCTCTGCTCTATGACCTTTCTCTTTTAAATTAATTAACCTGAATGAATTAATTAATCTGACATGAATTGATTATTAATCTGTTAAAATCCAGTTAATAAACCGCTCACAACCGATGCGTGCGCGCCCATCGGTCGCTGTGACGTCATCAAAATTCTTCGTGATTTTCACCAAATTTTCAACACAACTGTGACTAAACCATAATTACAAATTCTAAAATTATTTTTGCAATCTTCAATGTCAACCTGTCTCTGTTAAATGAAACTAAAACCAACTCTCTATGTTATTTGGTTGCGGAGCTATAAGGGTTTAAAAGTACCACGAAAACAGTCATAATTTTTTCCTTTCCCGACACACCATTAGACCACTATGAAGAGACGTAAGTCTACGTCAAAATTTATGACTCATGGCGTTTTGCTAGAAGAGTCATCCAAATCTCCTTGGAATTTTTTTGTCGATTATACTATTTCCTCTTTCTGAACCTCGTACACGAGGAAGTAAATATTAGTTTTTCTAAGAGTGGTTGTGACATAAACCAGAGAGGATACTGAAAGGAGTTCCTACGTCTATATCGTCCCCACCTGAAATTCCACTCAAGTAGAAACCAGACGGAGTGGTCTCCCCAAAACCTTCTCATATCCGCTCTAACGCCGGTGGTTAAAAAAAATACACAAATCGCCAGTAACATGAGCCATTACCGTATACAGGTGGGGGAAAACGCGCGAATGAGTCGAGCCTTTTGGGGGGGGGGGCCGTAGAATGGTGAAAAAACCGAATGTGCAATTTGAACGCCCTTTTTTAACCGATTGAAACGAAAATTGGGCACGGATCTATATTAATGTTAGCAGACCTCATACCAATTTTTATTTATCTAAATCATAGCGTTTAGGATTTACCGTGTTTAGATGAATGCGAACATACAAACCGACAGACAGTCAAACCTTTGATGGATTTGTTCCAAAAGTTGATACGGACCAACATTCCTGACGATAAGACTGTGTACCAAATTTTATCTATCTAGCAATATAAGTTTTTGAGTTATCGCATTCGCATAAGCACGGACAGACAGATGGACGGACTTCCCATGGACGGATTTTATCCAAAATTTGATAGAAACCTACAAATTATGTGTAAAGATCACATACTAAATTTTATACCTCTAGCTAACAATTTTCGAGTTACCGTGTTCACAGACAGACATAATTCCAAAATTGTGTTTTTCGGACTCAGGGAGGCCAAAAACGTGGAGATTCGTTAAAATCTCGAGTTCGAATTTTTTGATGATTACAATACTTTCTTTTTGCATACTTCGTATACGAGAAAGTAAATATTTTTCGGATTCATCCAAATCTCCTCTGAATTTTTTGACGATTACACTGTTTCCTACTTATAAATTTCGATACACGAGGAAGTAATTATCGTTTCTCTAAGAGCGGTTTTGATATGAACCAGAGAGGATTCTGAAAGGAGTTCCTTCGTCTTTTAAATGTCGTCTCCACCTGAAACTCCACTCAAGGAGAAAAAAAAGCTGCGGACGCATCGCTGGCGTGTACGATGAAATCGGGCTGCGGGAATATTTCTCGGGGAAAATCCTTCCAGGGTCCAGATGGCCGTGATGCATCGGAGGACATTTTATGGATGGGGAGGGTTGACCAGAAGAACCGGCCATCGGTCAGGTGTGACTGACATCTTCTTTCCGGCTCGGTGTCACTTGTCTCTCGACGTCTCGGATATCCCGACCTGTTTGTTATTTAACGCAGAATTTGTTTTAGAGAGGGCTCTGAAGCAGAGGTTCTCCACATGTGGTACGTGTACCCCTGGAGGTACACGAACTCAAAGTCGGTAATGGCGGGCACAAGAAAACATAAGGGATTAAAAATATTGCAGAATTTTGTTTCCCCACGTTCGTGTAAAAAGTAAAAGAGAAAACTGTGCAAGTCCTAAATCTACCCTCAAAATAAGAAAAAAAAAGAAACCATTTTGGCTATCCTTATAAGTTATTACGAAATTATTATAATACAGAGTTAGCCTAAATGATTCATCGGGTTTCGAAGGACTGTTTATTTACAAGTGTAAGACGTACAAAGACGGGTGATACATGAAACCATACATACACTCACCAAGTTTCTGGTACACACTACAAATGTTCAATGTGTGCACACTTGGTCACCTGGCACACATCCCAAAGGTAATCCAGTTCCGTCCAGACGTTCAATAGCATGCTTCCGTCAATGTCCGTCACAGCAGCAGTGATGCGTTCCTGCAGTGCTTGCAGCGTTGTTGGCATTGGGGGTACATAAACTTTGTCCTTCACATAACCCCACAGGAAGAAATCACATGGCGTGAGATCTGGCGACCTGGGGCCGACCTTCGCATATTCCAACACACAAAAACTCTTCTCCTGCATTGCCGCAATCTTATACAGTGCCGCTACAGTACTGCCATCTAGTGAGTACGCGAGCCACGAGGCTGGCTTTTAAACTTAGGGAGTGTATGTATCTTGTCATGTATCACCCGTCTTTGTAGGTCGTATACCTCTCAATACACAGTGTTTTGAAATCCGATCAATCATTTAGGTACTGATTTCATATGTTTTGACGTTGAACTAACACTATTGTAAAAATGGAATAAAACGTAAAATCAAAAATAAGTCCTGCAAATGTTATAAATTCCTGTAATTTGCCTTTAAAGCTCACCTAGGCCCTTAACATTATTGATAAAAACTTCATTTGTATAGAGGGTGGTTGAATGAGGATATGAGGGGTACAGTTGGGGGTACTCTAAAATAAAAAAACTAATCCTGGGGTACCCGACGGAAAAAAGTTAGGGAACTCCTGCTCTAAAGGCTGGTGCATATCTGGGAATTGCTGAGATAACTCATCGAATTGGATAAAAATGCCTGCTATGCCAAAGGCAAATGCATGAATTAAAGTAGGATTAAATCACGCGATGTATTGCAATGAAAATCAAACCTTCCTAAGCAATCAATCCTGTTCACTAGTGAACGTTTCAACATGAAAGCCTAATGTAACCAGCGCAAGTGGTCTCCCCAAAACTTTCTCGTATCCGCCCTAACACAGGTGGGGAAAAATGCGCGAATTGGTCTCGCTTTTTTTTTTTTTTGTTATTGCGTAGTAGAAGGGTGAAGAAACCGAATATGCAATTTGAGCGCCTTATTTTCTACCGATTGAAACGAAAATTGGGCACGGATCTACAATTAATGTTAGCGGAACTCATACCAATTTGTTATTTATCTAAATCATAGAGTTTAGGAGCTATCGTGTTCACACGTATGCAATTATACAGACCGACAGACAGTCAACGCGAAGACGGATTTGATCCAAAATTTGATACAGACCTACATTCCTTATGATAAAACTGTGTACCAAATTTTATACATATAGCTATTTAAGTTTTTAAGCTATCGTGTTCACATGAACACAGACAGACAGACTTCCCGTACACGGTTTTCGTCCACATTTTGATAGCAAATCACCAATATTGTGTAAAGACCATATACCAAATTTCATCTCTCTAGCCACAACCCGTTTTGAGTTATAGTGTTCACAGACAGACAGACATAACTCCAAAATTGTGTTTTTCGGAATCAGGGGGGGTCTAAAACGTGGAGATTCATCAAAATACCGAGTTCGAATTTTTTTTTTTACCGTTACAATACTCTCTCTTCATAAACTTCATATACGAGAAAGTAAAAACATTCCCCATCAAAATGTTAAATGATTTCAAACAAAGCTCAGTCGACGTGACCCTGCTTTTACAAGGGAATCCCCGTTTCCCTTAAGCCTTCCATCTGTGTCCTGTCAATCAGCTCTGAACAGAATTTCCATAAAATTCTGGTGCTATCAGTTCATCTGTTCTCCCAATTTCAAAATCAAATTTCTCGACCCATCCGCTTGTTTTTCCAGTGTTGGTTACCATTCAGACAAAGAGCAGACGATTCTATCTGTTCTAATTCCGGTTCTCAACCCCTCGCATCCAAACAATCATTCTGAAAATTTGTACTCGTCTCTGGATTTGGGAGGGGACGGGAGGAAATCAGACAAACACGGAGAAACAAACTCTACCTATACTTCTGTGCTTATCTTCCTTTTCGCTGTTTGTTTTGTTTATTCGATTTCGCTCTGCAGACGATATTGCATGTTTATCAGGGCAGAAGGAATCCTCGCTTTGTTTGTTCTGGGAGGGGGGGTCGGACAGGAAAAACACGCCAGAAGTCGAACTTTTATATTCGATAATTTCATAAGATTCCAGCCGTTTGAATTCGGAGATAAATATTTAGGAAACCATCTGAAAATTTATTAGCAAGAGTTCTAAAGAACATTTTTCATTGTTTTTAAAAAATAAAATTCTGTTTTAGACCTGTAGAATTGTAAGTATGGTGTAGTACGGATCATTAAATCAATGGATTAATCTAATTGTTCGAGAAATAACTTAAATAAATCTCGAGTTTCAGAAAGTCGGTTGTATTTCTTTGAAAATTTAAGCTGAAAAGTTATTGATTTTCTTTTTTATTGAATACTGGTTGCATTCGGCGACCAGCTTGTACACCGGGAATATAATCTAAATTGAATCTCTTATGCATAATTCGGCATTCGTGGTTCTCTTAATATAGCCATTTCAACACTTTAAAGTGCTATTTCTTTCTAGTAATGTTATAATAAAATAACTTTGGGATTGAGATCAACTTAAGAAAAGAAGTACATTTAGCTTATCGGATCACCTTAATTTTATTAATTAAACGTTTATTACAAAGACAAGATACTTTCTTATGGTTTGAGATACGAGAATAAAGCATCTAGATCTTAGTTTCATCTAAAACGTTGGCGAGAACTTATGAAAACCTAAAAAATTGCACTTAACAATACCAATCCGAATATTTACAACTAAACTTTTCGGGAAACTAAAAGTTCTTATTAAAAATACAAGTAAAGAAAAGAGTGTATCCTGCAGATAAAAGAAAAACCAATTAGGTTCGGGGGAAAAAAGTAACTCAGGTAGCTTCTTTTAACTTGTTTGAAGTTAAAAGAATTTTTCAACTGCCAGCAAAGAATGAAGAAATCGGCCGAAAGAGAACCTTCCACGACACCAGTTCTCAAAAAACATAATTAATCAAAAAGGGGTTCTTTTTCTTGCTTTTTTCCTCGGCCCAAGTGATGCACAACCATCAAATTAACGCCCAAATTAACATCGAATTAATTTTTAAGGCGTGGATGACAAACTAGTAACTGGGACCGACTAGTATCGAATAGAACGCGGAACATAAGAGAACGCGGTAAAATGACTTTAGAAGGAAAAAAAGAACTTTGGAATGGGACTTTTTCTGCAGATGGGTCTTATCTGGCCCCAATTAGCTGGCAGAGTGGAAATCCCTCTTAGCGAGCTTCTTTTTCTTTAAAAATTTAAGAGCTTCGGATTTTTATTGAATTTTTTTAAGCAATTGAAAGTAATTTATGGGACTCATTTTCGTGGCGTGACGAGATTTTTATAAGTTGATGAGTCACAGACGTGAATCAAATAAAATCCTATTAAAAAGGTTGTTTTTCTGTGATTTATATACTCAAATTTTTAAATATTTTCATCGAAATTATTTTTTCACTCTTTCTGTTTGTTTTAAAATCTTTTCATTTGGCTTTATTGTAATATATTTTAAATAGCGATATACTTTATGCTTAACCCCTTTTCGGTAGTTTTCTTTTTTTTAAATTTCTGACTTAAAAAAAGCTTTTTTGTTGCTGAAAATTAATATATGTTATTTATTTAAAGAAAATCACACTACAGAGATAACTCCATTTACAGTGTGCTGACAAACACACAAAGAACAAAAGTCACGATGAGTAAATAAAAAATTAAAAAATATGCCTTAGAAAGCAAAAAGTAGAACACAGAGAATACATAAAATCATAAAACTTATGCAAACCTATATATAATTAAAAACGAAAACACATAATCACAAAACTTTAAGACACACTATGACACCAAAAGCCATATTTTTTAAAAAATTTAAAGTTCATTTCCAAAAGGCAAGGGTCAAAAAGTCAAAACACGCAAACACCGAGTCTAATAAAAACACACCAGGAGTTTAAAAGTTTAAAAACGCAAATACACACTTGAGATTTTAAAAAAATGCAACATTTAAGATAAAAATATATCAAACACGGCGCCAAAAAACTGGTCGAATATATAAGAACACGGAAAATCAAATAGCATAAAAATCTAAAGTGTTGTGGAAAGGCAAAATAAAACATATCATGTATTTAAAACATGCAAACATTTCGACTTAAAAGCACCAAGAGACATATTAAAAATGTCAAGTTCATCAGAGAACGTGTTAAAAATTTTATAAAACCTATATAACGAGTACCTGTTAATATAATTAAATTTTGAATATAAATTTGGAAAGAAACTCCGGTTTCTTAAAAATCTGGCGGGCACAGCGAAATCTATTGAGCTCATTATATCATTACAATCAATTGAACCATTAATAACTTTGTAAAAGAAAAGAACGCAAGAAACATCTCGTGGAAAATAAACTAGGCATATTAAAAATGTTACGTAGGAGTGAAGAAGATATATCATGCAAGTAAAATCAATTTTTTTTGTAAAGTAAATGTTCTATCCTGAATTCTAAAATGAGAAATATTTTTGTCAGTAGGCAGTTTTTGCTTGACCTACTGGTGGTCATACACGTGATATCCCTTTCACTGGTCGTCAAATTTCTCTGCAATGCACTTAAGATTTATATTAAAACAAAATACACTGCGCCATCTCTTAGCAATATTCAGAAATACAAGAAATAATCGTGGAATACAATCAAGCCCCGTTATAACGAACCCTCAACGGACCGACTCAGAAGTTCGTTTTAACCGAGGATCGCTGTATCCGTATTTGCGAGAAAAAAAATGCCCTAACATGCTAAGATACTACATCTATAATACACTTTTTAATAACATAATATTTTCATTAGTAATTATGGACAAATAAAGTATTAAATAATTCCCTTGCCAACGTTAGCCATGGTCACTGCAAAGTTCACAGAATGATAAGCAATTAAACTAAAATGGCAGAGAAAACACGTGATTGCTCCTAGGTCGTCTGAGCAAAAGCCCTCCCCATTCCTTGGTTGACACCAGGCCACGTGTCCACAGAGGGGGAGGAGGGGAGATAGCAACCTTAAAGAGCCTTGCCTGTTGTTCCTTTGTCCCACTTATGGGGTTAGCAGCGACTCCAACAAGGGTACAATAGACGAGGAATGTGGTCTCTGGACCAGAGTATTTCATGCAAAAGGGGTAACTCTTGTAGAAGTTGGGTTGGCATGAGCACAATTAGTAAAAAATGTTCCTTTGGGCAAGTGAAAAGTTTGAAGTTTCAGAATTTTCAGTTCGCTATAACCGAGCCTCTAGCGTTTGCTGTTCGTTGTAAACGTATGAAAATACATTATTAACATAGGGCTTCAGTTGGGACCATGTAAAAGGTTAGCTGTAACCGAGGGTTCGTTATATCCCGGGTTCGCTATATCGCGGTTCGACTGTATAACGCGACGCGTAAATAGCGACGTATTCACTTTCAACGATTCAATCTTTCTCTTCATCGCGTGACAAGCGAAGCTGACCGTATGAACACAAAAGAGACGGACTATGACATTCGAAGCCGACCAACAAGGGGTTAATTTTAAAATGAATTAGAAAATTCGATGTCGCGTTACTCGATAATATAATTATTAACAAAATGATGGGTTATTTTCGTAGCATGTATCAATAATTTTCTCATTAAAATAAATCCTTAATTCTTGTCCTAGTTAATTAGATGACCCCCTTCTGTATGGGGGATGCGTTGTCGTATGGATTCAACTACTTGTCCGAAGAGTACTTGAGAAGTTAATGGATTATCGGTAGGGCCTGATTTCCCAGTGGACAACCTAGGCTATGGCCTAACGTGCAGCCGTGACGGCACGCATATAGAGAAGAAATAACAACCAAATATTTACAAAACTTTCAATGTTATTTTGAAAAGGCCATTTAAAATTATGCTTTTTAAATTTACTTCGTTACATTAAAAATATTGAGCTATACATTTTCTGTCTTCTGTTGACCTTGCCGTCTCTTGTCCTTTCACTTCTTCGCATTGAAATAAATTTAATGTAAACGCGGTGACACAGCCTCTAACGCCTCAGGAATGTGGGCGTGGCTACGACCAACCGTACCAGACGCCACGCCCGCAGCGCGCGCGGGGAACAAGGAACAGGTTTTTCTTAGAAACAGGGCAGAGAGGCCGGTGTTAATTTCCCTTATCTTTGAAAGAGAAAGATTGATAGACAAGATCTCACTGCAAGAAAACAAAGGTTAGCGAGAGAGAGATTTGCACTATGGAAGGCGAGACAAAGCCGGGAGACATTAAATAGAATTCATACCGCAAATATTTAATCATTTAGAAATAATTTATTTTCCCACTTTACTTTCGTTTTCGTTAAAAAGTTTCTTTCTTTTTCGTAATTGAAATTAATTTATTTTTCCACTTCTCGGAGATCTTTACTTTCGTTTTCGTTAAAAAGGTTCTTTCTTTTTCGTGCTTAATTTTGGTATTGAATATTTATATATTTTGCAGAACGAAGGTTAGTATCAATTGTGATTCATTGTTTTTCGTGCGTTTTACTTTCTCGTATACGAAGTATACAAAGAGAAAGTATTGTAATCGCCAAAAAATTCGAATTCGAGATTTTGACGAATCTCCAAGTTTTAGACCTCCCTGAGTACTAAAAACACAATTTTGGAATTATGTCTGTCTGTGTGCCTGTATGTCGTCTGTGAACACGATAACTCGAAAACTATGAGAGCTACGGGATGAAATTTGGTATGTGGTATTTAAACATAATTTGTAGGTTCCTATCAAATTTTGGACAAAATCCGTCAACGGGAAGTCTGTCTGTCTGTATGTCCGAGGTCATGCGAACACTATAACTCTAAAACTTGAATAGCTAGATGGATAAAATTTGGTACACAGTTTTATCGTCATGAATGTAGGTCTGTATTAAATTTTGGTTCAAATCCGTCAAAGGGTTGACTGTCTGTCGGTCTGTATAATTTACCATTGAAATCTCCACGCTCATGCGCACAGAAGCAATCGTCTGTGCTCGCGAAAGGTGCGATTACGTCAGTTTGTCCTTCAGACGGCAAGAGTGAAACCTAGCTGTGTGCGATAGATGCGTTTTAATCGGTACGCATCTCTTTGAATTCTTTACCTAGATATTTTTCAATCACTATAATGAAAAACCTTCTGATAGTCATTGGATTCTGTATAACAGTGGGTTCGAATTTTTTTAGCCACGCGGGGGAAGAATAAGCGGCAACTTTTGGGGGAAGTATACGAGAAAGTTTAGGGGAGAACGCTCCTGCTGGTATTATTTCTAAAGAACTCTGGCAATCCACATGATATTTTCTTCAACCACTTTCGTCTCAGTAAATTTGTGACAATCAGATCTGAGATTTTGTTGGCAAGCTAAAATACCGTCTTAGACGGACATAGATCTTTCAGTAGATTTAATAAGATCTGTCCACTTCAGTGATCCTTCAAACATATTCACGAAAGAAAAGCGCGAAACAAGGAGTTCCAGTAGGTAATTCAGGCGATTTCAAGAAATTCGATGGAGTATTCTTGCAGGTGTTAATATTGTGGTTCAAAGAACATAAAAATTATTTGAAGTGATTATATGTTTCCAATGATAAAGTATTGTATATTAGCCCTTTCTAAGGCAGTGAAAAAACCAATCAATTCTTAAATACAATTTTTAAGGTTGTCGTAAATTCTTGCCAAATTGTTCGATGAAAAAAAAAACCGGATGTTCCTGTCTCTTATTTCAAACCATAACAAAGTGTCTTGACTTGATAATTAATTAACTAAATTAATTATCAAAAAATCCACGGGAGACTGTCTCTCTGAAACGGTCTCTGGGATTGAGGGCGTAGACTTACCTTACTCAACTGTGAATTTCTGTGACTAAAGTAGCTCTATGTGACTATTAACTCTATAGTCTATAGTGACTATTAGTCTAGTGTGACTATGTGACTCTATCTATGTAAAATTCTTCGTGATTTTTACCAACTTTGCAACTCGACTGTGACTAAACCGTAATTACAAATTCTAAAATTATTTTTGCAATCTTCAATGTCCACCTTTCTCTGTTAACTGGAACTAAAACCAACTCTCCATGTTATTTAGTTGCGGAGCTATAAGCATTTAACTTTAGTGTCATAATTTTTTCCTTTCAAGACACACCATTAGACCACTATGGAGACGTAAGTCTACGTCAAAAAATCTCAATCTTGTACCTCTAGTCAGTTAGTCTGCATTTCATTTTTCATCAAATATTTTATAATGGTGCAAAGTAACCCCGGATTACTGTAACGAATGTTTCCGATTTTTTCGCATCTGATATGGAAAAAGAATTGAATTTTTCGCAACCAATAACGATTATTTCTGATTTTTTTTTTTTTTACTCCCGGTATGAGCATGAAGCAGTATGAATTCATTATCATAGCAGATGTAGAAGAAACAGAAATATAGATTTTTGGTTGCGAAAAATTATTTTCTTCTTCTTTTAAAATTTCGAGAATTGAGGTAGGTGGTGTTGGTTATTAAGCGACGAGATGCCATCCTGCTCATTTGAAAGTCACGGTTACAGTTAATTCGACAGGAAAAGAGGGAGGAGTTCAATTTTTTTAAATTTCTTTTTTAAGTGTTCCAATTTTTTTCTCCACTTATGATCCATCTATTTCAGCAGGAATTTAAGGACCCACTTAAAATCCCAATCTTAGCTCTTAACTTTCCCGCTTTTACACTCAAATTAATAAAATGTTAGCGGAAAAAGTCTCCTCTTACAAATATTTCGAGCAGGCATTAGCAATTAAGCCACTTCCAAAAAGGTGGGGATCGAACTCTTAATGATGGAACGAAAACTTCCAACCCCACGCCGTTAAAAATCATTTTACAAGCGTCCAGGTTGAGGGGGAAAAACAAAACTATGAAAAGAACATCCACTGCGCGTTCATCGGAATTTGGGAGCGTGTTTATTTAAGGGACTAGTGCGTCAATTACTCTTTTTTTTCCTCTCTTTCGGCTTTATTTATTTTTTAGCTGATGATTTCCATCGAAACCTTTCATCAATACAAACTTAAAAAAATATTCTTTTTAAACATTTTCTAATTGAATTCTGCTTTTGCCGGTATGCTGATGTTGTTTTTATTTTATTTTTTATTCTTTTTAGTTATTTATTATTTTTTTATTTTATTTTTTGCTTCTTTTCATTCAACTTCAGTTATGGGAAGGGAAAATATTAAATTAGTTTACACAGTGTTAAAAAAAGCGCTTCTTTTTTTAACTCCCATTTCGATGGGAAAGTTTTTCTTTAATTTGAAATTATTATTTTTTGTGTAGCTCAAAGTGTCCGAAACTTAATTAAAATCCAGTGACGTTTTTTTTTCTTTCTGATGGATAGAAAAATAGACATGATAGGAAAAGAAATTGAGTATTTTTTTTCACTCTTGTCAATTTGTTTGCTTTTGACAAGAATTTCTCTGCTATGAACAACAAGTCGTGTCGTTTGTACCTTGGAAATGTCTAGCATGTAAATGCGATAACTAGCCACAAAAAATCACTGAAAAAAACCCAGAATTTTGTGAAAGGGGAAAAAACATTAACGCTCTTTTTTTCAATCTTTTAACACAGAATTGTCTTGTTAGTAATATCGCTGATGGGCTAACCATTGTGTAAAAAATGCGATCACTTTTTAGCAAGAGATATGAAAAAATTTCTTGCTTGCTTACTTTTTTTTATTTCAAAAAAAAGTTATTTTAAAATTCATTAAAAACACCGTAAAAGAACACCTCTGACGTGTGTGGGAGGAAAAACTTCAATTGCTTTCAGAATCAACCTTTTCGTCATTTTTCAGGGTGAGTATGGAATATGGAATGATAAACCAAGTATTCTTTTTATCTGCACAGTTGGACACCGTGAAAACAACGATACTTTGGTCCCCCATCCCTGACTACGGCACACAACATCCCATTCGAAACATTGAGCAAGTGGAATACTAGAACAAAAACCATTTAATTTTTTTAAATGCAGGGGTGACCACCCCAAATTTGGAGATATCTCATACAGAGTATTGTGATGAAATGGGGATATACAGAGGTTGGACAAAAATATGGAAACACCTCGTGAAATGCATGATTTTAAAGAAATGTTTATGCTAGTGAAATATGTAGGTGGCGCTGGTGTTTTCGCCTACTGATGCCACCTATACAACCTCGCAAATACGCTGCTCAAGTCAGTCTTTGTCTGGGCATTTTTCTGTGAAGTTGTAATTGCATCATGTTAGAGCTAACAGACTTCTAACGTGAGCAAATTGTTGGAACTCGTCTGGTGGGTGTTTCCTTAAGCAAGGTAGCCAAAATGTTTAGGTTATCGTGTTTACAGACAGATAGACATAATTCCAAAATTGTGTTCTTCAGAATTGTATTTTTCGGACTCAGGGGAGTCTGAAACGTGGAGATTCATCAAAATGCCGAGTTCGAATTTTTTTGCGGTTACAATACTTTCTCTTCATAAACTTCGTATACGAGAAAGTAAAAACTTTCCCCATCAAAATGTTAAATGATTTCAAAGAAAGCTCAGTCGACGTGACCCTGCTTTTACAAGGGAATCCCCCTTTCCCTTAAGCCTTCCATCTGTGTCCTATCAATCAGCTATAAACAGAATTTCTATAAAATTCTGGTGCTATCAGTTCATCTGTTCTCCCAATTTCAAAATCAAATTTCTCGACCCATCCGCTTCTTTTTCCAGTGTTGTTTGCCATTCAGACAAAGAGCAGACGATTCTATCTGTTCTAATTCTAGTTCTCAACCCCTCGCATCCAAACAATCATTCTGAAAATTTGTACTCGTCTCTGTATTTGGGAGGGGACGGGGGAAAATCAGACAAACTCTACCTTATCCTTCTGAGCTTCCATCTTCCTTTTCGCTGTTTGTTTTGTTTATTCGATTTCGCTCTGCAGACGATATTTGCATGTTTATTCAGGGCGGAAAAGGAATCCTCGCTTTGTTTGTTCTGGGAGGGGGGTCGGCCGGAGGAAAACACGCCAGAAGTCGAACTTTTATATTCGATAATTTCATAAGAGGCCAGCCCGTTTGAATTCGGAGAAAAATATTTAGGAAACCTTATCTGAAAATTTATTAGCAAGAGTTCTAAAGAAAAGTTTTTTAAAAATAAAATTCTATTTTAGACCTGTAGAATTGTAAGTATGGTGTAGTACTGGATCATTAAATCAAAAGTTAATCGAATTGTTCTGGAAATAACATAAATAAATCTCGAGTTTCAGAAAGTTGGTTGTATTTCTTTCAAAATTTAAGATGAAAAATTCTTGATTTTCTTTTTTTTTGAATACTAGTTGCATTCGGCGACCAGCTTGTTCACCGGGAATATAATCTAAACTGAATCGCTTATGCATAATTTGACATTAATGGTTCTCTTAATATAGCCATTTTAACACTTTAAAGTGCCATTTTTTCTAGTGATGTTATAATAAAATAACTTTGGGATTGAGATTAACTTAAGAAAAAAAGTTCATTTAGCTTATCGGATTACCTTAATTTTTTTGTTAATTAATTTTTTAATTAAACGTTTATCACAAAGTCACGATAATTTTTTATGGTTTGAGAAACGAAAATTGAACTACAGAAAATGAAGAATCTGCTGTGACATATGTATCTCATCTCTTAGCAGTTTGGCCAGACACAAGTTAAATAGAGAGAAGGCTGAGCATTCTCGCTGGGGTACAAAGGAAATCGGTGGAGTGATAACCGTTCCTTTGTCGACCCACCCATTTTCACTCTGGGTGACGGATTGAAAATGACCTTCACAGGGTTGTTGCTATTAATACGATTTTCCCTTTAGGTAGTGATACCTGATGACAGATGAGGTAATCAAGTGCGGCTTGTGTGGCCCAGCTGGTGGATAAAAAGTCCCCCACGGAATAAGAGAAGCAGATGATCCTGAGAGACAGAGCTGGAAGAAAGGAAAAGTGCGAATTTTGGTTCGCGATATCCGAATTCGTTGCTTTTGAAATTCGTTACAAGCATTTGAAAATACATTAGTCTTATAGGAGTTCGGTTGGAAGCATTTGGGAAGTTCGATATAACCAAGGGTTCGTTATAACCGGGGGTTCGTTATAACAGATTGTTCATTATAACCGAGTGTTCGTTATAAAAGAGGGTTCGTTATAACCGAGTG
>BGPR01013602.1:0-18908 GCA_013235015.1 Araneus ventricosus | reverse complement strand
TAACCGAGTGTTCGTTATAAAAGAGGGTTCGTTATAACCGAGTGTTCATTATAACAGAGGGTTCGTTATACTGAAGTTTGACTGCATACTAATATTGTTGTATATATAACTACACTATACCTAATTAAACCTTTAAAGGGCCATTTTTTTCTAGTAATGTTATAGTAAAATGGCTTTGGAATTGAGATTCATTTAAGAAAAGAAAATCATTTGACGTATTCGATGACATTAATTTTTGTTAATTAATTTTGCTAAGTAATAATTAATTATAAAGTCCAGACACTTCTTTATGGTTTGAGAAAAGAAATTGGAACATCTGGTTTTTGTTTCATTCAAAAATTTGGCGGTCACATTTAATTAGGCTTGCGTTCCATTTCAAAGTGAGAACAAAGATAACATGGTACATTTAGAATTAGACCATGCCTATAGCATGGTCCATTTAGAATGGGAACATGCCTATAACATGGCCCATTTAAAATGGGAACATGCCTATAACATGGTCCATTTAGAATGGGAACATGCCTATAACATGGTACATTTAGAATGGGAACATGTCTATAACATGGCACATTTAGAATGTGATCAAAAACTTTGAGCAGCAGGGTCGGATTTACACATTTCTACGCCTAGGCCAAAGCATCTTCTATGCCTCCTATCAAAAAAGTTAATATATAATTTTCAGTTGAATATACAATAGTTTAATTTTGAAATATATAAGCTCTTAACACAATCTTTATAATCTTTGAACCTCATTAAAGTCTTCATTCAAAATTACACTACTTATGAAATAACACAACAATAACACTTGCAAAAAATACTCCATCGAATTTCTTGAAATCGTCTGAAATACCTACTAGAACTTCTTCGTTCGCACTGTGGTGAGTGAATAGGCTTGAAGGATCGCTGAAGTGGGCAGATCTTATTAAATCTACTTCAGTGTCAAGAAGTGAAAGAGATTATAAAGTCCGTAGGAGACAAAAATATATCGCTCAATATATTTAATATAACAAATGTAAATTTCAAAAATGTCATTTTATCTGTTCTTTTCAAAATAATACTGAAAACTTTCCAAATATTTGGTTGTTATTTCTTCAGTATATGCGCCCCTGAGAGCTGCACGCTAGGCCATCGCCTAGGTTGTCCCCTGGGAAATCTGGCTCTGCCTATAATCCATTAACTCCTCAAGTACTCCATGGACAAGTAGGAATCCATACGGCAACGCATCCCCCAAACAGAAGGGGTCATCTAATTAATTAGCACAAGAAACTATAACCTGGACAAATAAGAGTTTGTTAAAAAGGCCGAAGCATATTCTGGGCCCCCTCTCTAAAAAGTTAATATACAATTTTCAGTTTAATATACAATAGTTTATTTTAATACACTTACTAAAATCTGTATAATCTTTGAAACACATTAAATTTTTTAATTAAAAATGTCACTAATTATGAAATAACGTAACATTAACAGCTGTAAAAATGATACATCGAATTTCTTGAAATCTTTTGAAAATACCTACTGGAACTTCTTCGTTTGTGATTTTGCCTGTAAATAGGCTTGAAGGGTCATTGAAGTGAACAGATTTCATTGAATCAATTTCAATGCAAGGAAGCCAAGGTCCACAGAAGGCAAAAAAATGAATCGCTGAATATATTTCATATAACGAAATATAAATTTCAGAAACGTCACTTTATATACCCTTTTCAAAATAATACTGAAGATTTTGTAAATATTTGGTTATTGTATGGTTATTGGTCTGTGTATGCGCCCCCTGATAGCTGCGCCCTAGGCCATGGCCTAGGTTGGCCCTACTGAAGATCTGGCAGTGTTGAGCAGAGTTCTGAAAGATTTTTCTGCACTAACACTAAGTTAAAAATTTCATTTCAAATCACTACATCATCTCCTGCGATAAAATTCATTGAATCTTCATCATCAAATTCATTGAATGATCATTCATTGTATTAAAATTTCTTGTTGAATGGATTAATCTGCTCCAGATAAAAATACGACATTAGTCCACAATCCAATAAAAAGAGCATTCTTCTTTTCCATAAAATCTTCCGGAATGTGCTTCCCCGACAAGTTAAGTAAAAGACAGTGGCTCCTCGCTTGTATCTCGAGCAGGAGCGTTCCTTTCCCATCCAATAAAAATGCAATGACCCACTTGGAAAAGCTTTAACCTTCCCCCGAGATAAAAGGGATTCGCTCTCTTCCGGGCGAATCTCCCAATCATATCGCGCTGTCTGGGGGTGCTTCAGACGGCTTTCGACGAGTTCAATTCAAAATGACAAGTCCCGTCTCCGCAATGAAAATAAAGTGGACGAAACGAGATGGAGATAGGGGGAGGGCCACACGCAAACTGCAATGAATTCCGTCCGGGGGATATGCCACCGGGACGTGCCTGGATCAGTAAAATGCCATTTCGACTCGAGTGCCTGCTTTGCTCCCTTTTGTTTGCTCCGAGCAGATCTCTCTAGATAAACAACGTCTCTTTGCGTTGCCATCGTGCTGGTCCACAAAACAGATTGCGCGAAAGAGGTTCATTCATCCCTCCCCTGGAGAGGTTGTAAATTTTTAAATGCAAATCACTTAGGCTCTCCCTGTGCAGGAATTTTGTGAAATATGCAAGAATTTCCTGCTCTAGATTAAGCGAAGCTGAAACGAAAGCGTTTGTTTCGGTGAAGAGTAAAGGAAGAGAGTATTGTCCTAAACTGCGTTTCTCCTGCCTAGTCTCAATGTTCAAATGAATTTGTGAAATCTTTTACAACATTCAAAGCGTGAAAGATTATGTCTATGGGTGATAGTGGAAAATGAAATCAAATTCTTGATTGGAAGACAGCAAATCTATGAAACACTATATGGAACATCGCCCTCATATGTAATGTAATGAGGATGGTAATGTATGTTATGCAATGTTATTACCGCCCCTGTAACCAGTATGGCTACTAAACGGTTGATTGGGTATGAAAACGTTACCTTTATTCAAAATCGCAAAAAATTACAGATACGCTATTTAAAGCGCCGAGAATACACAGATGAAAAGAACACATTTCATGCACAATGAAAATAAAAACATGCAAACAAACACTGTGAACACAGAAGTACATGCACTAAATCTGAATACAAAATAGATCAAGATTATCTTGTTTGGCCGTACAAATTCTGATTTATATTACAATCAAATAATCATATAGTATTTTATTGCCAATTATTCATTGAGAAATAAGAAAGAATGTCACAGAATAATCAGGCTGTTTCTTAGAAGTAGTATCTAATACATAAAACTTTGCATGTTGTTTACGTCAGTCGAATGCATGTTCATGGTCTGCAAGAAAAATTGTATTACCTACAGCATTTTGTGTCAAACAATTGCGAACGTTTCTACCAAAATTTGGCATTTTTTGCGACTGTTTGTCGTGAACATCCATACTCTTATCTTGAAGATGTCGGCCTGGCATCCGATTCGTGCAGTTTAAGACGTACCAAATAATTAAAACTTGAAGGTATTATTAGGTATTCATCGATATGACAAAAAAGCGCCAAATTGCTTGATTTGAATGTGATCTTGCATATGTGGACGAAATCCACCCATTACTCATACTTAATGACTTTGAAAACCCTTGTTTCTTTGTTCCATCTGAGTCGAATGAAACACTCTTCCTTGTTCAGAAACACACCTTTCAGACGAGGAAACTTACTGAAGAGACATTTCTGATTCTGATGTTCTGTCATTACTTCAGAAATGCTGTTAAATGGAGGACATGACATGACGTCACCCCACACCCCTGGTGCCTATAACCTCAAGGGTTATAACCAGTTGGATAGATGCAGGGTGGATGAGTACAACCACTTCCACCACATGGCCCTGAGATCCTACGCGAGTGCCATACCCCGAACAACTTTAAATTCTCCCCTCCCCCGTGATTTAAACTTATGAAAAAACCGCAACAGTTACACTGGAGCATTTACAAATTCATAACAAATAAAAGCTTTGTCTGGGCAAAATACTCTTAAAGAGTTTGACATTTTCAGACAGAAATGATAATAAACATTCAAACTACAGAACTTGATTAAATACAAAACAAGCAGGAAACACACAAAAACACGTTTAAAAAATAAACACAAATATCCAAAATTATTGTTCCGAATAAAAGAAAATGAACGAAGAAAGGAAAAATAAAATACATTTTGACACAAATTTTTTGTACTGTTGAATGGAGGACGAAACATTGAACCATTTGTAAGCCACTCATTGTCTTATCCCTGTTACAACGAAATATTTTACGACATCTGCACGATATTGCTACGATGCCGCACAACATCGTAAAGGATATTCTACTATATATCCACGATATTGCTACGATGCCACACAAAATCGTAAAGGATAATCTATACGATATATCCACGATGTTGCTACGATGTCGCAAAACATCGTAAGGGATATTCTACGATATATCCACGATATTGCTACGATGCAGCACAGCATCGTAAGGGATATTCTATACGATATATCCACGATATTGCTACGATGTCGCACAACATCGTAAAGGATATTCTACGATATAACCATGATATTGCTACGATGCCGCACAACATCGTAAAGGATATTCTATACAATATATCCATGAATAATGTAGAGAATCTTGTTCTAGTAGGTATACTAAGTGATACATCGCTCCAACAGAATTACCTAGTGACTTAAATTGTTAACTATTTAATCATAGTATTCTGGTATCACAATAAAAAAAAATTTGATTTCATTTTCATCCTTCCTGAGCCAGCGGCATCTTTCTGCTTTCATTCACTTAAGAATTATTGATTTTTTAAAGTTGCTCCGAATTTATGAAACACTCTGTATATATCGTGATTATTTTCCCAGTCCTCTTCCTACGATCGTGATGGAACAATTGCTTTCGAAACAACTGTTTTTACGTTTTACATAAACCACAGTCTATTACCCCTTCAATGCACGATTTTTTAAATTTCAAACTTAAAAAAAAATGTTTTGGGCATGGGAAGTTCAAATATAACAACAGAAAAACACAAAAATTCAAAATAGAATTGGTATATTATTAAACTGAATTTAATGAACGTATCAAATCAGTGTTTCTTTTTTCTTAAACAATAAAAAAAGCAGTTAAAAGTAATATCAAATGGTAAACATCAGTAGAAGCAATTGATGAAACCATCAAAGATGAAAAACTCCTTTCAAATGCTAAAAACTACGTCAATATGTCAATAGGTGTATCAGTAATTGAATAACTGACTACTACAGACTTATCAATAGGATCTGCGCTGTCCATGGAAAATGGAACGAATGATTATTAACCGGTATCTTATGATGTTTCTAATCTGATACAGCCTGTACGAGTGTACAAAAAGTTTTATTTTTATTTTTAACATGAAAAATAAATTATGTATCAAATTTGATACAGTACGCAGTGAAGGGTTATGCTTATAGCCTTTTTTCAAGCTATCTTTTCGGTTTCAAACATATCCTGCAGCGCCATCTATGAATGGACAAACTAATTGCCAATCACAAATATACACATATAGAGAAAAGCAAAATAGGAAAATGAAGTATTAACTAATGATGAAAACTAAAATGAACATCCAATACTAGCGCTTTTAACAGTTGAGCAGTGTAGACTTCACGACAAGAAAAAGGATGGGTTCAGTTTTAGGGTTAGTTGAAAAATTTTAAAGGCAGTAACTGAATATGAATGAAATTTTACTTTTTGTCAATAGGTTAATTAACAGATTTTAACTCTTCCATATCAACGCTCTGATAGTCCACATAAACACAAGCATGCTGATCATACTTCCTTCTTCTCTCCGAACACCTTTCAAAACTTTCTTCAATTGATTTTACACGATGAATTCGCTTGCTTTCCTTGTTTCAATAAATTTAACTGCAAGACTGAAATTCATGTTTAATTCCTCGGGGAAAAAAGGATCAAACCAAATTACTCCCTTTTATTTAAGACTGGTGAATAAAATCACTTAGGGTTACCATATAGTCCGGATTTCAAGTCCGCGTCCCGACTAGTGACCGGATCTTCAAAATGTCCAGATTTACGCCATTCAATGCGGAGAGAGAGAAATTCAGTTGAATGGAGAAAATCTGACGTATTCGAAAAAGCTGACGTCATTCCACCACCGAAAGAAAATTCGTTGCTTTACACTGTTTAAATCCATTGTTAATGAGAAGTGGATGAGCTCCCATACTCTGGTCCCAGTTCAAGCTCAAAATTAAAAGCTTTTGCAATTTTTTTCTTCATTACTATAAATTTTGAGTTACCAAAAATTAATGAAAATTGTATATTATATGAATTCTAAAGTCTTAAATTTTTTCACTTCCTCAAACTCTGAGCTAGCGATATGAAAATGGGTCGTAGGCAGGATTTAGAATTTATACCATACTTTGCCCCCCTTCCTAGGCCCTTCAACCCCCTGGTAAGTCCGGATTCCAAATAAAAATTATGGTAACCCTTGTGATGTATTTCAGCATAACATGAAGAATCTCGGAGCCTTTTTTATCGAAAATAATATGTTTATTGAACGTCTTCTACAGCACAAGCATGTAGAACAAACACATACACTTATAATCACAAACGTTACATCACTGACTTTCATTGCATTCCATGTTAAATCATCTTATTATTCTCCGTTATACCACTGACTTGCATCGTATTCCATGTTCAATCATCCCATTATTCTCCGTTACATCACTGACTTGCATCGTATTCCATGTTCAATCATCTTATTATTCTCCGTTACATCACTGACTTGCATCGTATTCCATGTTCAATCATCTCATTATTCTCCGTTACATCACTGACTTGCAGTGCATTCCATGTTCAATCATCTCATTATTCTCCGTTACATCACTGGCTTGCAGTGCATTCCATGTTCAATCATCTTATTATTCTCCGTTGCTAGGCAACGTTAGCAAAAAGACAAATATATCGTTGCTACACTATTTTTATAACCTTTAGAAAAGAATTAATGCCAAACGATTTTTTAATTAATTTCTTTTACAGCCAAACGATATTTTTAAATAAATTTCTTTTATGACCAAACGATTTCTTATCTAATTAATTTCTTTCTTTAAATATTTTAATAATTCTACAAATATATATTTTTTTATTCGTTACGATGTCACACCCTTAACGATGTATCAATTGCTGCAGATGTTGCCAAATCCTCATCAATAAATGACGCATTTTCTGGGAGTCACAGAAGAGAAATATTTATATTGATTTTTACAAAATAAACAATATTAAAATGAAATATTATTTTTTGTTTGTTTTGTTTTCTGTCATGAGCACGCGCTGCAAAAGTTTTCGCGCTCACATTGGGGTCTACACCTGTAGATATTTTTGATATAAAGAAGTCTGAAAACACAGCAATCAGATCTCAATAATGATTAGACTGTTTGCTGCCACCGGTTCTAGAGGAAAAGGATGGGGCAGACGGCCGGACACTCTGGGAAATCAAGGAAAAAGATTCCCCTGCCCCTCGTAGGGCTTTTCCGGGGCTTCCTAATGGTTTTACGATCGTGTCGAGTGTGCCCAGGGGAACGCTTCCGGACTTTTATGGGCCCGGATTTCGGTCCCGAGGACGTTCCGGACAAACGCTTTTAAGGGAGATTGCGAGTTCTCACTCACGGCGCGAGATCGTTTAAAGTTAGAATTGAAATTAGACCGATTTGTTGGTCGATGAGCAGAATTGCTTTTCGTTTGTTTTTACGAATATGCTTTTACAGAGATTGATTTGGAAGGTGTTTATCACTGTTCTGCTTACTTCATCGTACACAAAGAGAATGTGTTCGAGTCGTCGAAAAATTAGGAGGCATCGAGATTTTGATGAATCTCTACGTTTTGGACATACAAGAGTCGGAAAACACAATTTCTTGAACTGTGTCTGTCCTTCAGTCTGTATGCCTGTGGACTCGATTCCTCAAAAATGGGTGGAGTTTAGTTTATTAACGTAGAGCGTAAAAACAATCAACTAGAAAATAGAGAAAAACGAATTTAAAAATAAATTTAGCTTTAACTTTAAAGAGAAACAGCAAAATTTAAACAACAAAATTTAAACAATAAAATTTAGACAATGTTTCAGTAGTGCGCAATTACAGCAGCCTACAAAAAACAATGGAAATCAAAATCATTCAAAGAAAGCAAAAAACGAAGATAAATACTCTGAGAGAATCGAATTCTAGTCCACTTTATCAAGGGCTAAGGACTATTTCGAAATGGATTCAAAATATTTGGGAAATTTTTAGGTAAGGAGCTTGCATTATGCCAAATACAGCTTCTCTTAGCCCGAACCCAGATAGCAAAGAAAGCTTGTCTGAAAGGCTTTGGAAACCTTGTCAGTCGGCAAGGGTAAAGGTTGTCCAAAGGTTTCCATGACAAGGGTTGAACCTTTCGGCAAGGTGCGGAAAGGTTCTAGTCAACAAGAAACAAGGTTTTCTATAAGGTTTTCAGTAAGATTTCCCAAGCTTTATTACAAGCTTGTTTTAGGCTTTCCTGCTTGTTTCAGGCCTTTCAAAGGTTGTTAAGAGCCCTCCTTCGGCGGACAAATAGAGCTCCCCTCCCCTCCGAAGCCGTAATCTTAGAAGGGTCCAACCCCTTTTTCACCCCTCTTCAAAGCCAAGCATAGGGGTCCAACCCCTTTTTTATCCCCCTTCTTCTGACGTCATCTGGAATGTCAATTAATTTAGGGAAATCTTAATTATTAATTTCAGTTAGTTTAATCTAATTATTAATTGAACTTACTTGTAGAGATTAGACTGTAGATTGTGACAAACTTCAAATTCTCCTCAGCCGCGGATCGAATTCGCGTTCTAGAGTGGAAAACAAACGCAGCTAACCACTTATACCGGACGAGCTACACACATTAGACAGGTGGTTAATAAAAGACTTTCTATGTCAATTTTGAGCAATGGTTTCTACAAACGGTTTACGCGGAAATGCTTTGCAGACTCTTATTGTTCAAACCTTTGGTGGGTGGTTCATAAAAAGCTCCTTGTAAACCTTGCGGCAATGGTTTCCTAAACGGTTTTCAGCGGAAATGCTTCGCGGACAGGCCTGGAAAGTGGAAGCATAGCCTTTCCGCAAGCCTTCTTTTAGTTCCTGGGAAATTCCACAAGCTAAGACCAAAGCATATCAGCCCATCTAGTTATATAACGATACAGTTTCTGAAGCAACACATATATTTGGGAGGACGATAAGACTGACGAACTGAGCTGGCACCCCCTCCAAATCATAAGCACCACACCAGCGGAAAGACGTTTGGCCTGTAGGCAAGCTCTCTTTTATGTTGATATTATCTTTGCTGTCGGGAAGTTTAGCTTCAAAACTGACAACAAAAAAAGAGTTGTTGTGATAGAAAACGAGACGGGATGTGAATAAAGTTCGATGTTTGTGGATCTTAAACGCCTCTTTCTTTTGATTTAAATATGCCTAAATCACCCTGAAATATAATTTATTTTATTAATTTATACCATGTATTAACTGCGTACTACAAACTGGTGACCCGAGGAATAGTTTTCTTCTTCTAACCGTCGGAAATCAGGATGACGGCAAAACTTACCTGGAACACAACCGGTGAAAAAATATGAAGTGAACAAGGTAAGCGTTAAAATTCCACCTTTGGGAAGAAAACCTGAAATTGGGTTCTTCCCAAGCTGAGGCACAGTTCTCAATCGCTAATATTACCCAGATCAGACTAAATTTAACTATCTTGTAGCACAATTAGAACCCAAAGTAGTCGAAAACATATGATATCATCCAAAGGAATGGAATGATAAATATGTAGCTGCAAAAAGAACGATTGTTAAATACTTTTAAAGAAAGCGAGGAAAAAGTATCACAAAATCTTGTTTACAGGCATTTCTCTTGGTTGATATGAAACTAGCCACTATTGCGTAAAATGAAATCACTTGGCGGAACAAAATATAACGGATAAAGTTTTATGAACTTGTGGCTTGGCAAAATGCCAGAATCCATTAAAAATATTTGCCAGAGTAACGAGAACGGCTGAAATCTACAAGTTGGAACACAATTTAGTAAACGGCGCTTATCGCCAAGTCGCCGAAGAAAGATGGTAAACCAAAACGGGCTATCGGTCACAGTTAAAAGTTAATCGGTTTAATCTTTTTCGAACCCATAGCGTTTGTGGTTTGTCAGTTACCCATCTCCCGTTTAAATGTAGAATTTCAAATAGAACTACTAGCTTCCAGTCGCTCATTGAATGTGTACGGCATCTGTTACTTAATTATTCTAATGAAGCAGGAAAATAAGCGCTCAAGTGATGCCTGTGGCATCTGGCGGCACTGGGCAAATTCTTAACTAAAACATTAGCGGCTTCGCCAGCAAAGTGGGATACTAGTAGCTTCGCTAGCTTAGTGAATGTACGGAATCAAATTTTAATTACTCTAATTAGCAGCAGAACATTTTGCCCTTAGTAGCGTTCAAACAAGTGCAACTCAAAATTCCATGCAAACGATTTTATTACAAGACAAAGAAAAATCTCAATTATATGATCAGAAAATATATCATCACCAAATAAAACCAAGTCTCCATTTGTCATTTTATTTACTAATTGAACCATACTAATACATTTTATTATTTAATTAAATTGGAAATCATACTCAATTAAAAATACATTTTATTATTTAATATAAGCACAAATATTTTAAGTTATTTAAAATCAGCGTAGTGTGTAAACAACTCAAACACGAACACGCTTCACATGACGTAAGCAATCTAGCTTGATGGCTGCCAAATGGAACCCATCCGCTCGATTCCCTCAGGTTACCATTTTGGCGATGAAATCGTGTCTCCAACTTGTAGATACCAACCACGAGAACTTGACAACTTATCGATAATGGCGGATACAAAATATTTGAAATGAACTCAACGACAGAAATTTATTCGCTGCTGCAGAATTTGCAATGAATACTGTGATAAAATTCTAATTTAGAAAACAGATTTCGAACTAAATGTTCACAGACAGTCTAGAAGTAAATATCGCCAATTTCCGCTTTAACGAAGCAACAGCCGAAGTCATTCACGAAAAAGAAATATAATCCCAATGATCACTGTTACTAATACTTTAAATTTCCGGTGAGCGATGTTATCCTGATAAATGTAAAACTCCATGTAGTTAGTTGGAAAGGCCGAAAACCCGACCAGCAGTAGATCTGACGCGCGGTTCTGCTGCAGATGACCAAAAGATTGCCGTAACTACCGATTATTCGTTACCGATAAACAAACCGGACATGCTTGTGGATAGCGGTGCTGATTCTATCCATAATTCCAGCAACATCAAAACCATAAAATATGTAATTCCTTTAAATTGTATGCCGCAAATGGAACAGTAATACCCACTTTCGGTTTCAAAATTTTAAACTCTGGATTTAGGCCTCGTCGGTCATTCCAATTTCCTTTGGTGATTGCTAAAGTGGACGATTATTTTAGGCGCAGATTTTTTTAACCAAATTCCACCGATTATTGATATGCATAACAAAAAAATTAATAGATGGTGTCACAAATTTATCTATTCGAAGTCATATTGCGTGCGTAAATAAGTGCGGATAGCATAAGTATCGACTGGACAAAAGTCTCGATATGCAAATTTGTTATTACAGTATCCGAATTTAACAAAACCAAATCTGTTAATTTGCAACTCAAAACATAACGTAAAGCACTAAATAGCTACTAAAGGCCCCTCCTGTTTTTTCAAAAGCTCGCCAATTAGATGAAATAAAATTAAAATTGGCCAAACAGGAATTTAAATTATGTTAGGAAAACGTCATAATTAGACCTTCAAAGTCATGGGCCAGTCCACTTCATTTAGTATCTAAGAAGGATGGAAGTTTGCACCGTGCGGGGACTACAGGCGATTAAACCCACAAACGATTCCCGATCGTTATCCTATTCCAAGAATAGAGTGATTTTCACCGCTATTAAACAAAACGAAAATATTTTCGAAAATTGACTTATTTAAGGCTTACTTTCAGATTCCAATTGCTGAGGACGATCAACAAAAAACAGCAATAATAGCGCCGTTTGGGTTATACAAGTTCAACGTAATGAGCTTCGGATTGAGAAACGCCCCATCTACGTTTCAACGATTCATCAATGAAGTGTTTTTCGGATTGGACTTTGTTTTCGCATATTTAGATGACATTTTAGTAGCTTCTTCAACGGAAGATGAACATTCAGAGCATCTTAAAGTAGTTTTCTCCCGATTAGAGCAATATGGTCTTCGTATAAATCTTGGAAAGTCGGTTATGGGAGTGAATCAATTAGAATTTCTAGGATACATGATTATTCCGGAAGGATCAGAACCCCTTCCTGAAAAAGTAAATGTCATCTTGAATTATAGATTACCAGAAACCGTTCACGAATTGCGTACTTTTCTTGGTCTAATTAATTTTTATAGGAGATATATCAAAGATGCTGCCAAAAATCAGGCGGTACTTCATGATTATTTAAAAGGTACCAAGAAAAAAGATAAAAGCAAAATTTCGTGGACCAAAGAAGCAAAAGAAAAATTTGAGCAATGTAAAAAAGATTTAGCAAATGCTACATTATTAAGTTTTCCAAATCCTGATTCACCATTAGCTCTCTTCACTGATGCTTCAGACTACGCAGTTGGATCCGTACTGCAACAGTTTGAAGAAGACTGTTGGAAGCCTTTAGCCTTCTTTTCCAAAACGTTAACTAATGCTCAGAAAGGATATAGTACTTATGACAGGGAACTGTTAGGAATATACCTTTCGATCAAACAATTCAAGCATATCTTAGAAGGAAGACAATTTACAATATACACTGATCACAAACCTTTGATGTTTGCTTTTCAGCAAAAGAATGAGAAAGCCTCACCTAGACAACTACGTCATTTGCAATATATATCAGAGTTTTCAACAGATATTCGTCACATTGGCGGAAAAGAAAATATCGTTGCAGATTCGTTATCTAGGATAGAATCTATCTCTGAAATAGATTATGATAAAATTGCGGATACACAAATAGAAAATCAAGATCTTAACGAGCTACGCTCGAAACCATCTTTACATTTTAAGCAATATCCTTTGGACTCTGGTAAGCTACTTTGGTGTGATATTTCAACCACAAAAATTCGTCCATTTATACCTCAAGATTTTCGGATGTACATATTTCAAAAGTTTCACAGCTTAGCTCACCCTGGTGTGAAATCTACAGTCAAACAAATAGCTTCTAGATTTATTTGGCTCAACATTCGAAAGGATATCACCCAATGGGCAAAATCTTGTATCCATTGTCAAAAGAACAAGATTAATAGACATACTCGTGCACAAATTGCCACTTACAAAGAAGTGGATGATAGATTCAGTGTCATCCATATTGACATCATAGGCCCGTTTCCTACTTCTGAAGGGAAAACGTACTGCCTTACCTGCATCTATCGATTCACATGTTGGATAGAGGTTATTCCTTTAGCAAATGTGACAGCTGAAACAGTAGCTCGAGAATTTTATGATCACTGGATTTCACGTTTTGGAATGCCGTACCGTGTAATCACTGATCAAGGTAGTCAGTTTAGATCTGAACTCTTTAAAAACATTGCTGTTATTTGTGGATTCAAAGTATGCACAACCACAGCATATCACCCACAATGTAATGGAAAAATTGAAAGGATCCATCGGACCTTAAAGGCTGCGATCAGAGCACACAATTCTATTAAATGGACTCACACCTTATCAACAGTTTTGTTGGGACTAAGATCGGCTTTACGTGGTGATACAAATTACACCATTGCACAAATGGTTTATGGACAACCTATCAGGTTACCAGGAGAATTTTTTGAGAAACCAAAAAGTATCTTGGATACCGATACGTTTGCTAAAGAACTACAAAAACAAATGGAACTGTTAAAACCACTAGATACTCGCCGACATCATTCTCAAAAGATTTTTGTCCATACGGACTTGCATACTTGTACACATGTGTTCATACGTATTGATAGAGTTAGGAAACCATTAGAACCTCCTTATGATGGACCTTTTCCAGTTGTGAAAAGACATGACAAGTATTTTGCTGTCACAATCAAAGGCAAGGATATCAATATATCTATAGACAGATTAAAACCAGCATATTTGCTGTTAACTGAGGTAGACGCGCCTCATCACAAGAAATTAGATACTGCACCAACATTGCCCAACGAAAATCTAACTGCCCATCAAGAAACTGAAAAACAACAATCGGATTTGCTCGACAAAGATGTTCAGAAAATACTACACGCTCTGGTAGACGTGTGAGATTCCCAGCGCGTTACAAAGATTAATTGCATACTATTCATTGTTATTTCATATTCATTTCATGTATTTTTTTTATATTTGTATATATATTTTTTTTTCTTTCCCTTCATATTTGTATACAATTGCATATAAATTGAAAATTTTGTTATTTTTGCAAATTGTAACTGTATCGTAACTATGTTGTTACTGGGGAAGGAGTGATGTAGCAGCTCTCTCTACGTATATTATCTTTGCTGTCGCGAAGTTTAGCTTCCAAAACTGGCAACAAAAAGAGTTGTTGTGATAGAAAACGAGACGGATGGATAAAGTTCGATGTTTGTGATTCTAAACGCCTTCTTTCTTTTGGATTTAAATATGCCTAAATCGTTCCTGAAATATAATTTATTTTATTAATTTATACCATGTATTAACTGCGCACCAGCGCGCTACAGGCCCATGACTCAGATTTAACGTACATCAGGCACACATACATATCGGATCTTCAGTGAAATCGGATTTCGAACCTGGAGCCCTCCGGCCCGTAGCCTAGACCTTTCACCACTAGGTCACATCGGCCCCCCAAAACGGAAGGATTTAGACGGATTTATCTTAATACCAAAATCGTGGATTACCATCTGATTTCTGATGCAATCTCTCGAAGACAAGCCTGTCCGTTTGCGTGGATATGAACATAATGCTAAAAAATCCAGCAAACTAGATAGATGAAATTTGGCATGAAATTTGCTCATCAGACTTGTAAATGTATGTGGAATTTTGGATGAAATCCGCCAACAGCTTGACTGTCTCTGTCTATTCATATAAATATGAATGGGATAACCCAAAACGCATAGACGTGGATAAATGAAATTCTGTATGCTAGCTGATCCCGCGTAGAGCATTTGCGCTCGATTATACGCATATCATGATTCTCCTGACGCTTGTGGAGCCGAACTAGAGATTCAGAGCTCCAAGAAAATTCGGCAACACATTAAAAAAGGCGGCAAGTGGTGTGCGCGTAACAGAAAAGTAGCCAATGTACAATGTTCACAATAATACGTTGAATGATGAATTTGTGAACTGAAACGATCTTATATTCACTGGCTTAACCATTTTGACGTTGATCTAAACGTTCTCTGGCTCGCCTAAGCAAATTTGCTTCATTTCTAAATTATCTGTTTTGAATAAAATTTCATTATATTGTAAGAAATATTGTGAATTTATCATCTTAAACTCAAGTTTTTCCAAGAAAAATTTATTTTACATCAAAACGACTATAGTAACAGGCTATGACTATGGAGTTATGCCTAACATGGCGGAGTCTACCGATTTTGTTTTGCAAACAAACTGATGGTTGCCATTGGCAAAAGAGAAATTAACCTCTTTTCTGTGCCGTGTACATTAGCGTTTTATATATATAGATGGTCTTAAAACCGTAATTGTAGTTCACAATAGTAAGTTTCATGATGAATTTGTGAACTGAAACAATTTTATCTTCACTGACTTGAGCTATTTTGACGTTGAGCTAAACGTTCTCTGGCTCACCTAAGCCCATATGCCTAATTTCATCCAAACTTTCGTTATATTGTCAAAAATATTGTGAATTTATCATCTTAAACTCATGTTTTTTCCTAGAAAAAGTTATTTTACATCAAACCGAATATAATAGCAGGCTATGACTATGAAGTTTTATCTAACACGGCGGCAACTACCTATTTTGTTTTGTAAATAAACTGATCGTTGCCCTCGGCAAAAGCGAAATTAACCTCTTTTCTGTGCCACGTAACTTAGAGTTTCATATAGATAGATGGTTTTAAAACCATAATTGTAAGTGCAAGATGCATATTCCATTTTGTTGACAATGTTACAACACAAAACGGGCTTTATTGTCTGAGTATGCGAGAAAGTATAATTGGTTATAATGAAAATGTGTTTTTAAGATTTTGGAGCTAATCTTTTCTTCGTTTTGAAGTTTACCAGTTACGGTGGCATGGCACACGGGCGCGAGGGGGATAGAAATGCCCAGGGAGCCGTTTTAGGGGGTTCTAGGATATGGCCTTTATGCTATTTTTAAAGGAAAATATGAAGAGGGGCGGAGAAATAATACCAAACCCCTGGTGCTATTTTGGCTTGTTAACCCTCACATATTGGCTTGTTAAGTTCAACGCATGTTTAATTTGAAAATTACTAAATTTATTTCAAAAAAGAGTATTAGATATGCAGCTGAAAAAATTAGCATTTTTTTATTTTCAAGAAATTTGTGATTTCACAGAAAAACCAATGAACATTAACGGGCTATTTTTTCTCTGAATACCCAGGTAGCACAACATGTTGTCCGATGTTGTACAATATTGTAAAACCAATGAACGTTAACGGGTTATTTTTTCTCCGAATACCCAGGTAGCACAACATGTTGTCCGATATTGAACAATATTGTTCCATATTATACGATATTGTACAATATTATACAATATTACGAATATTGTTCAATATCGTAAAATATTGTACAATATCTTTGTGCTACTAGGGTAAGTTATCATCGGAATTCAATTTAAATTATGTATTTAATTTATAAGTATACGTGAGTATTCGGGATATTCAGCCTTCATAAAATTCAATATTACTTTCGAAGATTAAATTTTTAAAAATATCAGTCTGTGCAAGAACCCTCATCATTTTGTTTCTCTCAGAGATCAAAAGTAATTTAGCTTTTGCAGTGCCGATATCTTTGTGAAAACTAACGGTATTGAACTGGAATTTTTATATAAGTTGGCCTATATATCCGGCTCTTGTTATGAAAGAAAAATGACGCTACGTTTCGCCCATGCGCAATAAAAATGCTCAATGTGTGGTTTCACTGCGAAACCGATGACCGCGAAAGGGTTAAACCACTGATGACGACTGGGACAAAAAATCATATTATGGCCCGGGCGCCACTTACCATCGCTACACCACTGATCAATTAGGGCCATCTTTTACTAATGATAAAACTTTCTTATTCTTTATGTATGTACTAGCCGTCTTCGTCGATCAGTTTGATCGCCAGATATAAAATTTCAACTGAATCACTTATAAATAATTTTATATTCATGGTACTCTTAAGAAGTAGTTCTAAACTTAAAATTGCTATAGACATTTAACCCGCGTTCATTTCGTAGCCTTGCACTCTCTTTTTGTTACTTGTCTACATTAATGTAAAATACGCAGTCGATTTCAACATTACATTGACACGGCACGTTTTGCATCCAGAAGCATTCTAGTTGGCTTAAAACACGCTGAAAGAAAGAATTAAAAGATGGCAACGATAATCTTTCAGTTCACTGGATTATTTCATTACATACTAACTAACTCGAGGACTTCCTTTACAGATTTGACAGAAAAATCGATCAAATAAAAGAAGAAAGTAAAATCCAGTAAGATATTTGCTTAGCTTTCAACAATCGTAGAGAAACCCGCAATTAAATATTTGTTGAAACAATCGAAACGGTTTGAAATTCGTTGCAACAATGAAAAGTATTGTTGTAAATCATGCCAAAAAATATTTTTAAAAGGTTATTAAAATTTAAAAAAGTTGTACGGCAACTTAATTGATATTATTGAAAAGCTAATTTTTTGCACTTTCAGATGGTTTGTTGCTGTAATATTTTCGGAAGTTATTAAGGAAAAACGCCAAAATTTCTCTTAATTTTTAATTAATTAAAATTTTAATTAAAAATTTATAAAAACAGCTCCAAAGTGCACATTCCCACCCTCCGAAGAATATTTCTGCCAAATTTCTTATCTTTAGGTCTAGCGTTCTGCCCTGTAGAGGACCAACACACAGACACACACACATTCTCCTTTATTATTAGCAGAGATATAATGATATTTCGTTATGTGAAGTGTAGAGTAAACATCTTTAATAAGAAGGAAGTCATTGATCCAATCAATAATTTATTCCTTTATTATATTTATACATTTTGAAGATTGTAATGCAGATTATGTGAAATTAACTGTTAAATTCACATAATCTATTAAATGCCACTCCATGGCCATGAATGAAATTTACGCGCAAAGGCAGCGTGTGAACGGAAAGGAATTCCATTGTGAAAAGGAACGTTACAACATCGCGGCGAGTTTTTATAGTAGTTTCGGAAAGGAGAAAGTCCCGAACTCGACAGCCGTTTGAATTTGGACTTCTAGTTAAAGTGGCTAAAAAATCTTTAAAAGTAAATTCCACTCCATGGCCATGAATGAAACTTACACGCAAAGGCAGCGTGTGAACAGAAAGGAATTCCATTGTGAAAAAGAACGTTACAACATCGCGGCGAGTTTTTATAGTAGTTTCGAAAAGGAGAAAGTCCGAACTCGACAGCCGGTTGAATTCGGACTTCTTCTAGTTAAAGTGGAAGTTTCTCTTATACTAGAGTTTAAGTAGAAATAATTTTATGAATTAAAAGTTAAGAAGCGTTTTTAAAACTAGGAAAAATTTAAATCATTACATGTATATACAGTGGAGTCTCCCTATAATGAAATCGCTTGATTCCAGTTGAAAAATTCGCTATAGAGAAAATTCCGTTATACGGAGATTAGAGATTTTTGCAGTTATTTAAGTAAATGTTGCAAACCTTTTATTAGGTGC
>BGPR01013601.1:0-41296 GCA_013235015.1 Araneus ventricosus | reverse complement strand
TTTTACCAAAATATCAGTGAAGGTTTTTACCAAAATATCAGTGAAGGTTATAATACTCACTTCTTATTCTATTTTTTTCCAGGAAATTAATAGTGGATTGTGATGTGCGGCTGCTTGATTTGTTTTAGTGCAGTTCTATTGATTGATGGCATTGTGGGTAAATAGATGTTATTTCATATTTGAAGACTGCAGATAAAATATGCTTCTGATAGTATGTGGAATTAATCTTAATATTTTTATCCACTCTCTTTACTTTTATTTTGTCATTATGTGAAAAATCAGCAACAATCATAAATTCCCCAGGGAAACTTTTTTTAGATTCTTTGAACCATGTTTTAAGATTTTTTTCTCCTCTTTGATGATAATAAATTGAATTTTTTTCTTGCATTCATTTAAATATGTAAACTCAAGCTTCATTTATTGTTACAACATTTTTCCCATTTTTGTCCGAAAAAATGCTTTTTATAAAGAATTCGGTGGCGTGTTCTGCGTTCAGCAATATGACCTAGAGAAAGACGATGAAAATTATATTTTTTTGCCTTTTTGGGATTCAATTAATAATTTTAATAATTAATAATTTGGATTAATTATTAATTTTGTTTACAGTTGATAATAATTTTTTTACATGAGTAATAATTTTGTTAACAGTTGATAATAATTTTTTTACAGGATTAATAATTTTGTTTACAGTTGATACTGAGCATTTTAATGACTTTGCAACAAATCTTTGACTTGAAGGATTTTCTTTTAACATTAAAGATCTCACCTTTGCAATATTCGAATAACTGCGTTTTTTCCTTGGATACGTATTTGAAACATTTTTCTCATTTTGAAACCAAAATGCATGCATGTAAAAAAAGTTTTATATTGCAAATGATAATTTATAGCTTCAAAAATGTAATTTTTATGAAAATAAATTTTTCCAAGCAAATGAATTTTCCCTACAGCGAAACGAAATCGTTCTAAAAATGTGCAAATACCCTCTATATTTCCGCATTCTTTTCACCGAGTACCCGAAGTCAATACTCGACTGCATTTGGTATATGAAGAGTATTTTACCGAATTTTCTGGATAATCCGAATTTCCCGGAAACCGAACACAGGTCAGTCCCAATTAGTTCGGATTCCCTAGGTTCTAATGTATATCAAAAAGAAGTTTCAAAAAATGACTCATAAGAGCATAATAATAAGCAACAGAATGGAAGTATTAGTTGTTTTGAAAAACAGCGGGTAGATAAAGGTTCCTAGACTTCTCAAATTCAGGTGAAAAACTTAAAATGCACAAATAATAATAATAATAATATGGGACTTCTATACAAAAATTTAATGAAGAATGAATGAGATCTACAAAGCCAGTCAGGTTATTACAAATTATTTATCAAATAGACGCAGTATAATTGGATTTTTAAAATACTCACATTGAAATACAGCTACTTTCGTAACACATTACAGAAAAACCTCTAATGCTGCGTTTTTCAAAAATTATTTAATGAATTTTACCGTTCTGTTTCTTAATGGGTTACATTTGGTTTAAATTTCCACGATAAATTCCACACACTTAGGTACAGTTTTTAATACCGAACCCAAAACCAATAAATTTAATAAGCACAATTTTTAAAAACACACCTTTATGATTGTACTATAAAGCATAAGTATTTTTTATTTTAATAATTACCTATTTTTTATTCTTTAAGTTGTTATTCATTATTTAAAAATTATGTAATCTTGTAATCATTTTTCTACAAATTTATTTTTCCAGATTCATTAACATGTGGCTCCATACGTATGGTAAAAAAATTTAATAGATTCAGTGCTGAAAATAGTAAAAGATGTGCTGTAGTAATAGGTTTATACATACATATGGAATAAAAATGTAATAAATTAAGTGCTGAAAATAGTAAAAAGTTTGCTGTATTAATAGTTTTATACCATATGTATGGAATAAAAATTTAATACATTAAGTGCTGAAAATATTTTAAAAGTTAGTTGGCATCGAGAACACAAAAGGATAAAAAATTTCAAAACTAACATATGAGGAAGCGGAAGAAAAATCGATTACAAAATTCCATCTTTACAAACATGAAGCAAGTCAAGTTAAATAAAAGTGTGTAATAGAATAGCTGTTGGTTCCCGATTGCATGACTGCACCCTAACAAAACTGCTGAAGTCTTTGAATCATCCATATGAAATCCAATGCAAACAACGATGCCAAAATCCTCGCTAACAGCCATTCACCACCCCAGCGAATAAATACCCAAGAAAGAGCCCCGAATCCGTCTCCACACTTGAAGTTAATACGATGAGTTCAAGGACCTTGCCCTACAATGTGATAGCCGACGGCTCAAGAATATAGGGGCCCCCTGCTGGGGCCCCTCACCACCCACACAAGCGGGCACACCCAGTCGAGGGCATCCTCTGCGCTAAATGTACCTGGTGAAGAGTTGGCCCAACTTCTTCAACCGAGAAGAAAGAGACCGATCAAAGACCATCCCGCCTTCCACACATTTATGCTGCTTTCTTCTTTTTTTCTTCTTCTCCAATAAACTTTTTTCAAGCCTATGGAAAACGCCACAACTACAGAAGCATTGACGCCATTCATAAGTATGCATAGAATCTTCCCGGAAATTTAATATAGAAGGCACTGATTGGTTGGGATGGACCAAGTTTAATACTTTGAATTTAGTTTTTTCTTATGCATTTTTTTTTATTTCACCTTAATTTTATCTTCAGTTAGATCACTCCTGTACAACAATGGCGACGAGTCGGGGGGGGGGGGGGGCCCCCCCCCCCCCCCCCACTTTTTGTGGGGCAAATTAAATTTTAATTTCATTTTAGCTGCCTTAAACTAGGAATTATAAAAAAGCAGTAATGTCCGAGAAACCTATCTATTTTTGTAACTAAAATTTTATATCTTGCTGTCTAACCTTATATCTACTCCCCGGAACTTTTAGTTGTCTACAAATTTTTTGTCCCTCCCCACTAATAACTTCCTATCGCCGCTACTGCTATAGAATACTATAAAATCGGTTTTACACAGATAACGAGTAAAAGCATTGAATTCTTCCAATGACTTGGATGACATTAATTTTAATTGTTATTACAATGATGTTATACCATAGAAGTGTTAATGATTTAATGATGTTATCGTAGTCGAATGTCAATAAAATGTATCAGATTATGCAGTTTCTTCACATAGTTCACACTAAAAGAAAAAATTTACCTAGACTTAAAAAAATTAGTTTTCTGAAGAATTCTGCTTCCTAGCTGTTACAATACATAGAATATGGCCATCGTATTTTAATGCAATTCAGTATAATTCATTCGAATAATGAATTATTCTTTTGAATAATGTTGATTTCTGTTACAAGTAAGCTCTTTGGCAGATTTAGTATATCATGGATACTCGATATAAAAACAATAATAAATAAGCAAGTATAATAACACAGATTTAAATTTTCACTCTACTAGAAGGTAATTTATTTTATGTTCACAGAATTCTTAACATGTAAATTTTTACGAGTCAATATCAATTCTAGACATATGTTTCCAACAAGAATAACAATGAAGAGAGCTGCCATTCTTAAAAAGAGAAAATACAAAAACACAAACGATAATTTCGTATTGTCGAACATCTGCGACAACCAGAAGAGCTTTAATAAAATGAGAGTCAAGTATTCTAATTTCATGTTCGCGACAGCGTGAATGTTCTTCACATGTTCTCACTAATAAGATGTTTGACGTCATAAAACAGCAGAAGAATGAGAAACTATCAATGAGTGTGTGACTCAGGCTGTCATTCAGGAAGTTCATTTGTATGCATCGTCGCTTTCAGACAAAAAAAAAAAATTACTTCCATACATTCAATGCGCGAGGCCTAGTTTCCCGAATTTTTGTCTCAAGGCCTGCACGTGAAACAAATAAAAATGACACGTCTACATCAAGGAAAGTGTACTACCGATCTAAAAGAAAAAGTCAGGAATGTGCCGTAAGTATAATCGTATTTTGTTTATCGAAGACAAAGCTTTATTAACTGTGCACACTCGCGATTACAAGTTATGACATGCGCAGTTACGTTAGTTATATGACTTTGACGTCACCTAAATCGATTCCAATACTAGAAAATAAAACTAAATCAATTAGAAAGCATAAACCTATATATAAAATCTTGTGATACTCTTGATCTAATAATTTTTGAACCCGGCACAAGCTAGGAACTCAGTTCTGGAGCATACGCCGGAGACACACTCTTCATCCTTAAATCCTTGCAATATAATTAAAACAAACAGAGCTATTTTAATAATTAGAAACCAGAACAAACGATTTTAAAAATTAAATAATAAAAACCTGAAAAGAATTGACCAAAATAGGTACATTAAAAGATCACGTCCACAAAAATAATTTAAAACGTGTACTTCAGGACATGTGCCTTTATTTAAAACAAAAAGTGGAATATTACAATACAGAAAAATCTTAGCACCACATCTTACAGTACTTCATGGAAAATTAAAGACATAACAATAAATACAAAACTCTCTTGAAATTTAAATTGCTCTTAACATTCGATGCACTCAAAGTGAAGTGAAGTTGACTGAGGAACTGGCTCAAATTTACAGTCCAATGTAATTAAATTGTGTTTATAATCCCAGCTCATCTCTCAGAAATTCAACGGTTCATTGAAAACGACCACCAACGTTGCCGAGTGCCTGTTAACCAACCTGCAATCATAGAGCGACAACGAAATTCACGTAAAAGAAACGAAACTAGACACAAACGGAACAATAATTCCAAACTAGATAAAAACAGACATAACTTGTCCTTTCTACGTAAGAAACAAAGCGTTTACTCCAACGAAAGCGGAACAGATGCACTCATTTTACACAATGGACATTCTTGAGAGGAAAAAAATGTTGCCAAACCTTTATTTCTTGCTGTCAGACGAAGTTAAATTTGGTCTGTAAAAGCGTGAAAACGAGAGGTCTCAGAAGCAGAGCCATTGTTCCAGCTTCCATAAAGCTACAGTTGCAGTTACATCAGATGACGAAACAATACTTTAGACTTGAACCGAGTATCCATCACTCAAATCACACCAAAGTTATAAAACTATCTAAACAAGCCACTTCTGTTGTAAAAATCGTCTGCTGTTCAGTTATTTCTTCGTTACAGATGATAGGTTTCCAGTAAAAGTATTTTCGATCAAACGAATTTTATGTCCTTACTTCATTCGAAATAAAATCGAATTTTTAAAGCGTTTCTCACCAATGGAATGCTGCTTTCTTGAAATGCAATATAAAATACTGCTCAATTGTCTATTCAAACGAAAATAAATGCATTGTTCCTCAAAGATACGATAAAAAATTTCCATTATAAAGTCTTTAGAATAAAGAACAATTAATTGTAGAAAAATAATATAATAATAAAGAAAGAGAGAAGAAAAAAATGTTTATGTTTTTTCCTTTCCTTTCCAACAAAGAAATGAGCACATACTTTTATAACGAACTTAATATTTACTCACGGAAGTTAACTAATTGGAATTCTAGGAATAGCAACAACTGAAAAGAAAACAATTTGCAAAAGAAGTTCTATAAATTTTTTTAATGAATATTCTTCCGCATTAATTTCAATAATTTTTTCAGCGGTTTTAAGGAAAAATATCTGGGAAATTGTCTTAATTAATAGTTTCATTATTCATTGGTTGCAAAATTAGTTTAATCAGAGATAGTTAAAACAAAGCTTATAAAAGAATTCTGCTTTAAAAGCTTCTAATTTGTTTTTTAATGAGCCGGAATATTTTAACATAATCTGAAATTAACAAAACACAGACAATGCTTTATTTAAGAATTAAAAAAAAAATTTTTTTTTTAAGAAATACATTAGATAATTTGTCCAGGAAAAGTTCATAAAAACTATACAACAAATAAAGTCACACAAATAACACAGCAAATAAAATCGAAATTCACTTTTACAATAATCAAGAAATGACCATATTATCTTGTATTTGAATACTGAAATTATTTTAGAACCTTGACACACAACTAGATATGTTATTTCAACTGTTTGCTTATTTGAAAAATAATTATTATTAGGAGGAGGAGTAGAAAAACCTATTTTATTCGATACAGTTAGTTATTATGTCTCGAATACAAGCGCTAAGGGAACGCAATCAAGGCTCTAAACATAGTTATTTACCAAGTCCAAGGACAGGTTCACAGCATGTCAACGACGGATTGACCTCACTTCAGAATAAGATGGAGATTTTTGCCATTTCTGGCATATTGCCAATGCATAAAAGAGATATTATCCATCATCATTTTGAAATAAATGGAATATGTGGCAAAGGGTTTTCACATAGTTAAATAGTCTCGTTGCATTTAAACCAGAATGCCGCCGTCAGTTTTTCCAAGAGATATTTAATGGAATTTATTTCATTTTAAAGGAATATATTTGATAAATCGATGAACTCTTAATTACGGAGAAGACTTTTCTTTGACTGATTTCGTTCAAAATTTGTTACAGATTCACAATTTTACTGCGAAGACCACATACCAAACTTCAACTAGCTGGCTCTAATTTCGAGTTCTCGTGTTAAAGAAATAATTTCAAAAATGATTTCTACGGACTCGAGAAGATCCAGAAGGTAGGAATGCCTCCACATTTCAAAGTTCAACTTTTTGACGAAAACTCACAGTCCAATAAAAGGCAATTATTTGTTTCATAAAAGATATTCGTATTGTACAATTTCGTCTCTCAGCAAGCAACATCACCTATCTCAATTTTTTGAAATTTCGAAGGAAGAAAGAACCGAATTTTCCGAATATTTTTAACGAATAACGAATATTTTTGAATTCCGTTCTTCAAAAACTTTATATTACATAAAAAATATTTGAATAACGAATATTTTTGAATTTTTTTTCACGTCTGGTTAGACCACGCGGTCTCATTTTCGTATCAGATGTTTAAAAAAATTTCGAAATATTCGTTATTGGTTGCGAAAAATTCAATTTTTTCTTCCTCGTTGAAATTTCAAAAAATTGAGATAGGTGGTATTGCTTGTTAAGCGACGATTTAAAATATTTTAATCTAAATCTCATTACAGAACTAAACCACTGAAATGCATGTACTTTCAATAAATATTGATTAACCAACTGAAAAAGCAAACGTTTGAACTCCTATTTAAAATGTTAAAACCTTTTTTCAAGCAAGATATTTTTCAAGGTTTCGAGGGCACTACGAACCCTCTTCTTTCAACGCACTCCATAAAAAATAGTCCACAAAGGTGCAAGAGGAAACAACAGTGTATGCGGGGTGATAGTTCCCACGACACCTGTTGCCGGGGTAGTAGTTCCAATTTCCCATGCGGTTACAGGTACAGTGACTCCCAGAGGATAGGGGTAGTGAAAGCCATTCGCTCCGGCTTTCATGCCGTGCCTTTGTTTTAATTCCAATGAACTTCCGCTTGCAAACGACCGGTGGTTGATGTGGGTTTGTCTGTTGAGAGGAATGTATGCATTTTTAATGACGGGTGACACGCAGGAATTTGTGGCGTTGTGTTCATGTTATTGTTGAGTATGCAATGGCAAAACCATGAATATAATATAGTTATGAATGCATCCATTAACCCCTTATGAGTCGCATTTTCTTTGCTGGTTAATAAGATGACCCCTCCTGTTTTGGAAAGGGGCTGTCGTTTTCATTCATCTTAGAAGGCATAGAATACTTGAGATGCTTATGACTCTACGTAATTTTTGTGTCAAATTATAAAGCTAATTAATGATTGAATTTTAGTTTATAAGCCTAAAAATGCGATGATTCGATGCACGTCAATATGACTGGTGCGACCGTTAGGGGTTAAAGTTACGTCAAACTACCGGAAGAGTAATGTACAGTACACTCCCGATTATCCGGGTTAATCACCGGGAGGGATCGCACGGACAATTGAAAAACACGGATAATCCGAAAACTCCTTTTTATTAAAGAAAAACTCAACATCAGTACAAAAATATAAAAATGACTTACATTTGCATGCTGTGTAACATAAAACTAGGAATTTTCCTTTTAACGTTTAATGCTTTAAAATATCTGTTATGCGTCATTGCTTCTGCTGTTTGTTCATCTCTTGACGTATATCGACACATCTTTTACGAACCGCAGCAATGTCACCGTAATTAAATCCCCTTTGTCCCATATAATCTAAGAAAGTTTCCACAGATTGTAGAGCAGCAGAATGAGAAATTGTATTTCCCTCATTTAGTACATCTTCTGCATCAGGACTAGCTGATTCTCCCTTATCAAGTTTTTGAAGGATTTCTAATTTTTGTTTAACATTTAAAACGTTTCGTTTTCGTTTCACACCACTCAATTTACCAGCAAAAAGAAATCATGTTACTAACTGACGATAAACAAGACGCAAAAACTAAAGGAACATGTGTGAAAGTGAGAGAAGACGAAGAAGTTAAAGAATGACGTGTCAGAAAGAAGCGTGTTCGTACGAGAATGAGCTAGTAGGAAGTGGATGATTCATTTCTCGGAAAATTTGGGGTTGAACCGGTAGAGATTGCACGTGGAGGAAGAAAAATGTCTATTCTTTAGCCTCCGCCGTCATGGCTCACTAGTTTCACGGAATGAATCTCTCGATCGAACATCAACATCGATTTTACTGAATCATAAGCTTGAAAAGGTTTCTCTTTAAATTTTTTTGTGAGTCCGGAATGAGCATGGGTAATCCGCAAACCGGATAATCCGCGCACAGATAATAGAGAGTATACTGTATTTTTAAATACGGTGAAACCGCTCTACCTCCGTTCCTAGGAAAACTGGCCGCTCTAAAAGGATTTTAAGAGTCATTTAGAAAAAAGCACTTTATTCGAAAATTTCCAATCATTTTTTTATTTTTAAGATACATTTTATATTTGCTCAGATCTTTCGGCTTTTTCGGTGGTAACACTTTTTAAAAATCTTGTTTTCATTAATTGGAAAAATAAATCTCTTTTTTTTTTAAAAAAAATTGTCCCAAATGAGATCAAAACTAAATTTTTGGATTTCTATCACAAGCGCAGTTCAGAAAACTTCAAAAGTGCGTATTTTCTCTATAAAAATATCCAAAAGATCATTTTCATTTGCAACAGTTTATTACTATTTATAAAACAAAACTGCATTTAAATAAGGTTCTTTTTTCGGTATTTGACCCAATAATAGGTCACTGGCCGATTTCATTTTCCACCACATCAGTACATATCCAGAAGTTCAAACACATGGATTGAGCCATTTTTTTTTTCTTTTTTTTCAGGCTCACTTTCATTTCAAACAAATCGTTCAAATAAACAAACAACCACCTCTGTTCCTCGGAAGACGCGACAAACTGACGTCACAGACACACATCAACATGAGGAAGGGGGAACAACAAAGAAATAGTGGCGGGGGTATTTCCAAGATCGCGAGGAGCCAGGAAGTAAGCGAGCGGACAGACGGAGTGTGCCCGAGATCTTATCAGCCCCTTCATTAGCATGCCGTCGGCAGCAACGACGAATTAATATCCGATATAACGAGCACGAGAGCACCCGACTTTCGCAGACGATAATGCGTGGAGCCACCGCATCGGTCGAAATGTTTTTTACTTCTTTTTCTTTTCAATGTTGCAAAGTACTCGGGTTGAAGTTAAAGTTTAAATTTAAAATAAAACGTAGGCATGAAAAGTATTGGGTTGAGTAATAATTCATGAGCGTTTTTAGATTTTTTTTTTTAATTCCTCTGGTTCTTTGACAAAGAAGTTGGTTAGATTTTTTTTAATTAAATGCAAAAAAATGGTATCGAATTTCTTTTTTGTCCATTTGACATTCTATTTTAATGATCTGAAAAAAATTAAATATGGAATTAATAAAGTGGAGCATTAAAATCTCTTTCAAATAATATAACATATTTTGCCAACATTCAATTTATTCGTTTTAATGCATTTTTAAATTTGAATAAAAAAAAGCTCATGAATTAGTACTCAACCCAATATTTAAGATTAATAAAGCAGATATATATTGTCAGTATTATTAAGTTTGGGAGACAACTTAGAACTTAACATTAATACTAACCAGCGAGAGTTATCTCCCCACTTTCTCGTATACAGTAGGACCCCGGTAATCCGGACGAATTCAGGCACATGGACGTCCGGATTAGCGAGGTTTTTAAAGAATAACGTAAGATACTTTTTCAAAGATTGTATCTATAGGTACTATAGTATATTTGTATGAACTAAAATTGTATGGATAAATTGAATGGACATGATACAGTATGAACATGATATGTACAACATAATTACTACATATGTAAGTGAATGAACATAATCAGTGTCCAAAAAAGTCAGTGATTTTTTTTGCGCGGTCGTTCCAATTTTTAATTCAAATGTGCGGTTTCTTAAACGTCTGAGGAGCATATTTTCGTGTGCTTCAAAATTTTGCTCTTCAGCCCACTGTAATGAAGTGTTGAGTGCCACCACAGCCTCAGAATGAGAAATTACAGGGGTGACGTCGTCATCATCCTCCTCTGCTATTACCGTCCTGATAATTTCGTTGTCTGTTAAAATTTCATTTCGAGCCAAACTGTCGTCAGCTTCAGTATTAGACATCGGGTTCGTGTTTTGTAATTGGTTAATGAGTGATGCAAGCTGAATTTCTTCAGTTTGCACATTTTCTTCAACTTCAGAATCAATAAAATTGGGAAGAAAATTTTTCCATGACTTGTTGATCAGTAATGTAGACACAGATACCCAACTGTTAACAAGACTGAACACGACATCTTTTAAATTTACATTTTTCAGTGTTTTTTATAAGTTTTCGTTGTGCACAGGATCATTGAAAATGTTCGTAAAAGCAACATTCATCATTCTCCAAGGACAGTCCGGATTACCGAGGGTTCCGGATTAGCGCGTGTCCGGATTACCGGGGTTCTACTGTACTAACACAATATAGGACGTTTTGGGTTCAGTTTCGTCATACAGTAAAGAGGATCGAATATGCATTCAGGAACAGACCTCTTTCCGTTGAGAAATTAGATCCAAAATTAGATAATCTACAGTACTGATGTAAAGACTATCGTCACTGTTATATATCAAAATGTCGTGTGCCATATTTTCCCACAGTTTATTAATGCGGAGCACCTGCGTAGATTAGGCACATCTGCTCTCAAATTGTTGTATGTAATATATGGTTTTTGACATACGACATTTTGATACAACAGCGACAATATACAAAAATTAATTCATTAACTAAATAGCGTTTTTAATTTATCGCGCTCACATACATATAAATAGACAGACCGTCCACCCAACTGGATTTAAGCAAAAATTGACAATTCTGAAGACAAATCCACATGCCAAATTTCACCCATTTAGCTCGTTGCGTTCTGAAGTTATAGTGTTCCAAACACTCTTCCCGTTGACGGATGTCGTCTAAATCTTGAAAAAAAATCTAAAATATTGGTAAAAATATCACATACCACATTTCAATCGTCTAGCTCTTTCGTTTTTTTTTTTTTTTCCCTTCTTAATTTCTCTGTTCACAAACAGACACAGTACCAAAAATTCTTTTTTCGGACGCAGGGAGGTCTAAAACGTGGTGATCTCGAGTTCGAATTTATTTACGATTAAAAAAAAATCCTCTTTCTACACTTCGTATTCAAGAAAATAAACGTCGAATTTAATTTTACTGCATCAAGGTTTTTAAATATAATATATTTTCTAGATATAGTCACATATTTTTCTGATAGCAATGCTATCATGAATGGATTACAAACTACACAAAGACCATTACGTCACTCAATTATTTTCCCACAAAGCATAATCCCCACAACTTTCCTCATTTCATTGAGAATCAAATCTACCACGAACACAAAAGGGATAATCCATCGCGCATGCGGATTAGGTCGCCAGACCGGAAAACTCGGGAGAGAGCCGTGCTTGCGGTAGGCAAACGCGGTTTTGTTTGCCAAATAAGGATGCTATTGTCGAAGGTGCATTATTAGGCGGAGATGACGAAGGCTTGAATATATGCATGAGAACAAACAAAAGGTCGTGAAAGTTGTTGCTTTCTTGGCAATAAAAGAATAAAATTCGTCAGAATAGGAAACTTAGAAATGATTCTCATAGTACAACAAATTTAAATTGAGTAACTGTTACAACAAATTTAAAAGAGTATCTGTTAAGATTTTTTTTTTCATTCTTACAAGTTTTATTCGTTTGTAAAGATGGATTTCCGACATCGATTTTCTTCATACACATCATGATGAGCTAGAATTCTGAAATTTTGTGCAGTTGTGTGTACCTGATGACAATGGACGTTTTAATATTTATTATCAATTAGATTTTTAACTAATTAAAAGTTTTGATCGAATGAGCTGTTTAGACGCTGCTCTTTCAAAAGCAGCTGTAAGTTATTCTCACAGAACAGTTCTGACTGAAGATTTTATCTGCTTAGCAGGTCGCATTTTTAAGCCAAGAAGTTAAGAACATTATAACAAAGAAAGAATTAAAATATTCGTTAATATATTAAACACTAAAAACTAGAAAATAATAGATATAAAAAACTTTTTTTTAACAACAAATATTTATCAGTGGATAAACTGATAATTGATACAAATCTTTAATTCTGATATAAAGATCACGAAGCAAGTTTTATCCACCTACCTCGTAGTGTTTTTGAGTGTTCATGTTCACAGACATAAATCCAAAAATAGCTTGCTCAGATTCGCGGAAAATTTAAAATGGCGAAATTCATCACAATTTCTAAGAAAAACTTTTAACTCCACATATTTTCGAATATGAGAAAGTTTATTTTGCATAAAAGCGTCCTTCCTTTGACTTATTAACCACATGATAAAATAAATATAAATGCAAATTGATATAAATAAATTGTCTGTTTCTTATATGCGATTTATTTATTCAGAAGGAAGTTTTATAAGTAAATAACAGAATGTTGTCATTTTCTATTTCACAAATTAGTGACTAAAACATCTTCTGTTTCTTTCTCCACGGAGAAGACAAACATCCCTCTGTGCTATAATGACCACTTTGAACTTAATAACAATTTACCAGGAAAAACACACAACGGTAATGGGCCTAATGATAGCATTTTATGTGAAAAGTGAGGAGTTGTTTCTTATGAATATACCACACTTTAGATAAAAAAAATAATAATCATAAATAAGCAGACTATAAATTTTCTTCACTGATTCTACGAATGCAACATTTTTCTTTCGTCGTTAGAGTAAATATTTATATAGAGTAATAAAATTTTATTTTGCTGCAAACATTTCTACATGTAACTTGGAGAACCATAAATAAATGACATAAAAAATAGTCGCTTCAAAGGATACCATTTACCATAATTATTAATATGGATAGGTTAGGGTAGGTTTTTTTTTATTATTGAATAATACATCAATTGTATGATGCATAATAATAAAATTTTTTTAATTCTTTTCTTTAAAGAAATAAAACTTGCCTTCATTATAACATACTACATTGCAATTATGGATGTGAATGTTGTGTAAATAGCTTTGACAACAGTTTGGAATAAGTTGAAATAGTAACTATAAATAGTATTTATTTAACAAAACGTTTATTTCAATCCCATAGAAATAATAATAAAAATATCTTATGAATGTATTAAAATTTAAATTTACTTAAGAGTATTTATATCAGCGCCTCACGCTTTTACGATTTTGTAATGACCTCCAGATTTTTGATAAAAAAAAAGTAAATGCGTTTTCCTAAACACTTTTTTTTATTTTGTAAAAGTAATCTTTGTCAATGAATATGGATAAAGCTGTAAGAAAGAGTAAAAAGTACATTATAGAGGGACGAGACTCAAGTTTGTGTGTAGTGCTGCTGAAGAATCCATTCAATTTTAGGAACCATTTTTTATTAGGCTACGTTCCACAGCACAGAACATTAAAGTTACAAGACACAAGACAAGACAGAGAACAACATCACGAGACAAGCACACACACAAGAATGACAGAGAGGCATCATGGGAAAAGATGGCTCCAGTAGCGCCACCTACCATAGAAAGGAGAAGGCAGTTGATTGTAACCGCTACAACATAACTAATTACAAAACATGAGCATATCCAAATCACACGATTACTTTTCATACGAAACATTTCACTTACATAAGAGTACTCGATTGCGAGTGTACATATGTATCTAAGGGCATTTAAAACATTAATTAATGGCAGTTAAAAATGAATTTAAAACAATCATTTGGTAAGTTCTGATAATATTTCATTAAAATTGAATTACACAATTACTATTGTCTACTAGTTCTGAAGAATAAGAAAGAAGCAACTACATAATAGATTACTAATTATCGCTAAATACTTAAGTTCTAGCGATAATTAGCCCATAGTTTGATACGTCTTATACGATAGTTTTAGGGTTATACCCATAATTTGATACGCCTTATACGATAGTTTTAGTGATACATCCATAGTTTAATTAATACGCCTTACCGTATACAAGTAGTATCATTTTTTTTTCAAATTTTAAAACACTAGTACAAATATAGAAGAAATTTTAAATTGCATGGGAACAAATCTTCCAGCATGCATGGATATTTCATTTTTACAATTATATCATAAAATAATATTTTGCTAGCCAAATTACAGAACATGCATATATAAAATTCATGCATATTCTGTCAATACCTGGGCACTGACTTTCATTTTCATTTCCTATATTTTAGCCAACAGAAGTTATTTGCGAACGCGTCACATTCAAAAAGCTACCACAAAAGAACACCCAAGTGTTCCAAACCAATTTGTTTCTTGATCCATGGAATTTGCAAACGCACCATCAATTCATCAAAAAGGACATAAACCTGTACATTAAATGAAAGAAAATGGCGCTGCTACAACGTTATAATTAGCATTCAGTCACTCGATGCAGCTGTTCAAATAACGATAAAACAATGGAGTTATAGAACACGAAAACAAACATACAATTCCTGACTCAACTTATACAAACACGGAGAGTAAAAAGCCAGGTGAAAGTTTTATTTCACCAACACAGACAGACAAAAATTCGTTTATTACTATTTTTTTTAAATATTTATCCATAAACAAACAATGTATATGAAATGAGTCAGAAATGGTCAAAAACAGTTCTTTCAAAATGTATTATAATCAAAAGGCTTAATAGTTTCCTTAGATTGCCTTTTGGTTAGATAGTTTTCAATTATGACTTATTTTTGCAGTTTAGAACCATTTTTTTTTACAATAAATCCGAGAATATTCAAAATTGTAGAGAAAAAAGGTGTTTTTGCTAAATTCATGCAAAAAATATGAATTGCAAATAACTACACTGTTTCTGAGTGCAGTAAGAAAATATACAACGAATTCAAAACTAATTGTGGGTCAAAGTATAAACTACATTCCAAGCTTCGTTCTAAATTATTTTATATTCTGAAGTTCTTGTTATTTTATTAGCGCCCATTGTGTACAGTAAAGTGCATTTTGTAGTAAAATATTTTTTGTAGAATTTCAGTGTCATTATTAAAAAAAAAACTACTTAATTTACATACAATATGAGGTATGTAAATTAAGTACATTTTTTCCTCGTATGTAGAAATTTCGAAAAATAAGTTTCGCTACATACAGATAATACCGACCTTTAAAGTGTTATTCATTTTTAAAACAACGAACATATTTTCTCTACATAAAATGCAAATCATATCCTAGATTTAAGTAAAACAGCAGAGCTAGACTTTTATTATATGCATCATATCTCATCTTATCGACAACTAACCAATTCAACTAACGTTTTTTTAGTTGAATGGGAAGTCAGTGAATTTTCGGACTTGCAACTATAGAAAAATATCTTTATTGCATTAAAAAAACCGTTCAAATTCTACGCATTAAATATTCATCAATCTTTTTCCCCTAAAAAAATATTTTTAGGAAGAGAAAAAGTGTTAACCCTTATAACTCTTCTAACTTTTTGTTTTTATTACCTAGACCTATTTAGGATTATACGTCAATGCACAAGTAAAGAACACAAGTAAAATTACGGAAAATCAGACACCCTTTCACGACAGTTGAGATGAGCGCAGCAAAGAAGCATCTGTGCAAACGATTCAGTCGTCCATATCGACAAAAGAGAACTTTTTTGTTATTATTGAAATGATTCGCAGCTGTGAAGAAAACAATTTCCTGCTGAAGCGTTGAAGAACCACACCCACTATTTCAGCTCGGTAACCTCTTTATGGAAAAGCAGCTCACAGCAGGTAAAAAAGTAGAAGGATTTTTTTTCTCCCTCTTGGGATGATAATAAGACTTGAAGGGAAATACTTTTGAATGCAATTTCAGTGTAAAGTCGACAGCCTTGTTAACTGTGTGAATTAATTCATTTTCTGGGGAAATAAATAAATCTTCAGTATGAAAGATTCTTTAATAGCTAAAAGTACGAAAATATACAACCCAAGTATTTTAGAAGGAATTCGACTAAAATGTATTTTATTTATTGAATTGTTTTTCACAGTCCCAATCTCAACTTTAATTCGAATTGATGATACCCCTTTGATCCAAGGAAGAAGTATCAGTACAGCAGAACGTTTTTAGTAAGTCGTTCAATGGTGTTCTATGGAATCTTGGTTCACAATGCAATAAACTACTTAGCCTTGTAATATATTGGTGTAGATCTACTTTTTAATATAATTTCACAATCGTTTTAGTATATTGTTATGCTTATAATGTCAAACACTATTTTAAAAAAATTAAAATATTCTTAAATTTGAAAAATTTTAACTTTAAAAAAGTCAAACAACACTTAATGGTAATGACAACAGTTTTTTTGCAATAACCTTTCTTCAGTAACCGTATGTAAATATTTAACTTTTCTGGAATTTTCATCACAGAACAATAAAATGTAATTCATATAATTGAGTATTTAGCAGAATATAATAAACAGAAATTAAAATATATTTCTTCAGTGCAACAGCCTCTCTCCACTCCAACGTTTAATCGGCTGTAAACTACTCCATACAAGATTTAGAAAACCTCGAATCGTCTGAAGCAGTGATGCGCAAACTATTTTCATTTCCGACCGCCCTCACTTGATGTAAAATTTTTTCGCGACCTTTAAATATTTTATTGTCAAATAAATTTCTTTGAATTATCGACCCACAAAAATTTTCTCGACCCACGGTTTGCGCACCACTGGTCTAAAGTACGTACCTGCTCTTTGGCATAGCTCTATTGTGCGGGAAGGGGGGGGGGGGGTGGGTTTTTTTTTTTTTTTTGAAAGAAATCTTTTTTTTTTATTTGAGCCCAAAAAGGAAAGATCAACGTTGGAATCGAATTCCTGCGATGCTATATTTTTTTTAACTCTCCGAACCCGGCTAACTTGAGAATTACAGAACCTCAAAAATTGAAGTAAATTTTCGTACACGAAAAAAGAATGGAATCTTCCCTTTCTTTACAGAATTTCCAGAAGAACGGTATCCGAATTTGGGCGATTAATTGTCAACAAAGAAAGGAACTACTTTTCTCCCGTAAAATGCACTCAGGCACCCGAAACCGCCCGAGTCCAAACCTCTGCCCAATGGGGCGGTTTGAGCGGAATAGGGCTCAGAAAGTTAAACACCGATATAAATAGGAATGAATCAGAATCAAGGCAAAACAGCATTTTTAGTATTAATTTTATTACATTTAATTCATAATTTATTAAACTTAAATATTAATATAGTTTTTAAATGCAATTCTATTTAACCTTTTGAGGACGGCCGCACGCTTAACGCTACGAGCAGCTGGCACGCCCATATTGATCGTCCTCTAAGGGTTAATAAAGTGAAGTGTAATAATATTGCTAGCTTTGATAAAAAATCTTTTTCAAAGGTTTTACGGTAGTGTCTTTTTCATTCTACTGCTATTCTTAGGGATTGTCATACGTCCCGTACATACGGGACTGTCACCATATGTCATTACTCAGTCCCGTATACTATTTGTGCCATTTCCTCCCTACACTCTTCGTCATTGTAGTTTTAAAATGACTTGCGCCAATTTTATAATTATGTGAAAGAAGAAAATGATATATTTAAGAAAGTAAAATCAACTTTAAAATATGACTGGGCTAAAAAGGATTAGAGCCTTGCATCTTTTTTTATTATTCTACGTGTTCATTTTATTAGATTGCTTAAACGTTATTGTGATTTTTTAATATACTAAAATAAACCATTACCCACTCACTTTTTCATGTTTTATTTACTTAGAACTTAAACGTCCCGTATCAACGCTTAGCAATTATGGCAACCCAAATAATTCTTGATAAATGTGAACTCAAAATACCCATGGACTTTTTTCTACGCACCAAAACAAGAATCGTGACATAAGGCTAAGCAATTTTTCCTTCTTCTTTTTTTAATTCTATGAATTTCAACAGAAATAAAAAGACAATAGTGCTAATTTTTATTTCATCCGAAAATGTATTTTCTACTTCTACCCAATTCGCACTTAATTATATTTTATCAATAATTCTATTTTGATTGCTTGCATTGTTACGAAAAACTGCCACGGCACATTTTTATGCTGTCTAAATTTAGACTTATAAAAAAATCCTTAAGTTCAGCTTATTATAATTGACGGAAAATTTGATATTTTTTTGAAAATTTAACTATACTAACTCGTCGATCCAATAAAAGAATGAAACTAAAGTGTATTTGATTGGAGAATAGAAATACAATTACCCAGCAAAGGAAATAATTTAGACGGAACACAAAATATAAACATTGTGGATACTTTACAAAGAACAGGCTATTCAGTAGGAATAGGGAGAAATTTTATAAACATGAAACTAGTATTGAACTGCAAAGGAACAAAGAAAAACTTTCCAGAACTGATAGCCAAAAACAATGGAAACTATTCTATCTAAAGTTCAACGATTCAAACATACTAATTTTTTCTTACAAAAGCAATTACAATTCTTTAAGGAACAATTCGAATGAAAAAGCAAATGATTGTCTTTAAAATTTAAATTAAAAAAGGCCACGTTAATAACCGAATCCAGGAACTCTTTAATCCCAAGTACGATGAACTTAAAATTTCGGATGGATCGTGATACGGGCGCCATTTTCTTAGTATTCATTAAATTGAGAATCTTTCCAACCGCGAATCTGCGTTCCAGATCATTAGAGCTTTTAATTTTCTTTGTTGAGATTCGTATTATTATCCATTGTTTTCCAGAAAATAAAAGTAGATGTTGCATCACATATACTGGTAGCGTTTTTATTCTTTACTCTTTTATTATTTATTATTACTATACATTATTCGTAAATTATGTTTCGTTTTGGAACTTTAATGGCGTGGTATGAAACTAAATCGCCGTGCCATACAAACTGCACCATCCGCGCAGAAAACTTTTTCAACAAGAGAGAATTTTTTTTTTTTTTTTTTTTTTAAACCTAGTTCAAGATAAGTGAAAACGATAAGAAAGTTTTAACAAGAATATACATTTGTGTGTGTGTAATAAATGCTCTAAAATATCGTTTGAAATATAATAAGAAGGTAATATTTACCTTTTTAGCATTTTAAAAGCAGATAAATTTGAGATTTATTTTCATTTTTTAGCGCTAATTCACTGAAAGTCAAAAACTAATAATTCGCAATATTTTCCATAGAGAAAGAAAACGATTCTGTACAGTTAAAAACTGTAAAAAGACTTTTGGAGTAGTGTTTTATTTTTCTTCTAAAATGTTTGCTTGTTATCGCGAACCTTTAGACATGTAACGTATGAAAATAAATTTAGGAAATGTAGCATTAATTAACGATAAGCATAAATAAATTTAGCAATTCAGTTATTTGGCAAATTTTAATGAAATGTTTTATATGAATATTATTTTGTACTTAATAATATTACATTTATTTTAACTTTATATACTAATATTAAAGAATCTTCGCAATCCCAAAGCTGAATTCCTTCCCTCCAAAAAAAAAAAAAAAAGAAGAGCTAACTATACTCTAAAAATTTCTAAACTTAAATAATTTCTTAGTGAGAAAAATAAGGCATATTCCGATGATGTAGAACAAAATTGTGTTTTAATATTGTTTGAAATAAAGATTTAAGCGTATACACTGTTAAAGTGGTGTAAAACTGCATTTTGTTAAACTGAGGTTGTCTAATTTTCAAAATAAGATGATATTATTCCATTAATTTTAAACAAAACCTATACGCATTCTTCCTGTTCCTTTTGATGTTCTTTGTACACCCATACTAATATTTTCCCATAAAGTAAGTAGAATATTAATATTCTACACTTATAAATAGTTTAATTATATTTTATTAAATGTGGATTTAGACAGTTTTTCAAATAATTCATTCATATAACGGTTTTCTCAACTAGTCTCATGTTTCATAATAAATACTACGCAAATAATTTTATCAGAATTTAAGAATCAGAATTAATTCCTTTATCCTTGAGAAGCTTTAATATTCAAAAGAAAACATTTCATTACATAAATGTTAGTGAACATCTGTTCAGCTACAGAAAAAAAGTAATAAAGTAAGGTATTTAAAATTTTTATAATGACACAATATCATAAGAAATTTTAATTTAAACAGATGAATAAATAAAAAGTCCGAAAAGACTTAGTCAGTACAAAGAAATCAAGTGTATAAATAATTCATATCCATAATCTAAATGACACAAAATTATGTAATTCACTTCCTTTCTTTTTATAAATTATAGTTTTTCCAGTTATTTTTAAGCCAGAACCTGTCATCTATAAGAATTGCACTGTGGCATGCAGATGTTACAGAATGTCAGGCAGATGGCTTTCGCCGGATTTTATTCCGAAAGGGGGAGAGGAAGAGATGTAACCTTCCATTTACCCTTGGGATTGAATCGAACACTTTCCACCAGATGCACCTTTGCATCTTCTTCACTGCAAATTTCAGTGATTTCAAGATAAAAATCAACAGACGAGATTCGTGTTAAAAAGAACTTTCATACAGATGTTACAGGAAAGAAGAAAAGAAAAAAACTTTTTAAGAACTTTCTTTTTCTGCAATCTTTATGCCGAAAACTATCCTCTGATGGAATATTATTATTTAATATCGTCGTTTGATAAGCAACACCACTGATCTCAATTTTCCGACTTTTACCAGACGAAGAAAAAAAAACTAAAGAATGCTTCGCAACCAATAACGAATATGGCGGATTTTTTATAACGACGATATTAGATAATTTTTTTCAACAACAAAATTACAAATCGAAAATATTTTGGGGTATCGTTTTATATGAGATCATCTTAATCCTTGCAAACTTATTTATTCGAGAATATGCGAGTTATGTTCAGAATCCTTATGTTATCCAGTTCCGAAACCTAAAAGGCAGCGATTCTAAATCTACTAGTATTCGGGACTTATCTGACTACGTCTAAAAGACGGTTTTGGGTCGAAATTCACAAAATTTTTTTTATGGTTTTACTTTAAAGCCCATTTATTTAGCTTTCTAAATCTGGGTTTATTTTATTTTTACGATGAATAGAAACGGAGATATAGAATTTTTTATAAAACACGGTAGCTAAAAACGAAACCGGAAGTTGGCTGTTTTCCCTCGTTATACCCAATACACCGCACTCTGACGTATAAATTAAATTGCTTTTTATTTATTTCGATTAATTATACACTCTATCTGCAAGTCATGTCAGTTTGAATAAGATTTTGAGTTTTGACAAGCTACTATGAACATTTTTGCCAAAATGCACATTTGTGGAGTTACAAAATTCACGTTTTGGGACATCGATAGCTTAATTGTTGTTTAATGATTGATTTTATGGTCTTAAAAGAGTATTTCATGAACTGGAAACAATTCCTTGCCAACATATACATTGAAATAATATCTTAACCTCAATAACCATAGAATCGTCACTTCTAATAGACAGTCTTTGGCAGGAACAAAAAACGCTAGAAAAAAATTACGGGTTCTCAGAATGAAAAAAATGTGATAAGATTCTGAATAAAGAAGGTATATCCTACAAATGTTACAAATTTCAAAAGAAGTTAAATAAATATATTTTTAATGAAAAGCAAATTAAAACTTTAAACGCGTTTTCTGGAAAACTTATATTTCGTCAAAAGTCACTTACGCAAAACACGATATCTCAAAACATTATCTATATATTTCCTTGAAATTTTGTATATATGTTGTCTTAAGTGTAGTAAAGGCAATGAACTAGACATATAGTTTTGAGATGGATAGTTTTAGATTTAGAGCTGCCTAATGTTGATTATACCTATGCATTTCGTGAAATTTTGAATAAGAGAATACTCGACTGGCCATAACTTTCCTGTAAATGCAAGTATTTCTTAGATCCTAGTTCATTGCCTTCACCATAGCTGTAAATGTGCTGTGTAGAGAAATAATTTCAATATATGGATTAGAATTTCTGCTAGAGTGTTTTGCTTTTTGCTCTAATTTTACCCCTTTTTTACCTAAATTATCCCATTTTACTGAATCTCAAGTGACATAAAATTTTCTGACTGGTATTAATGGTTGTTTTGAATCATATTGAGTCAGAAAATGAACTGAAATTGCACATTAAAGCGCTTTTTCAAAAATTCGTTCCCGCACGTAGTCAGATACCTTAACTTTTCATGTCGCGGTACAATAACTATTGTTGAGTTCTGATCTACTTTTCAATAATTTTGGTAATTTTAAATAATTAATATAAATATACCTTTTGCATTATATAATTACTAATTTTAGGGATCACATTTTATTTATGGAATAAACGAATTTGTCTTCCTATTTTGGTTTTGGTAACTGTTTTATTTATTTACACCTTCTTCTCAATTTACAACCATCCGCACTTATGACCGCAAAACCTAGAGAGTTTTTCGCGGTATTTCAGAGTAATCTGACTTAGTGCTTTCATTTGATCTAAAAGGTCCATGTACTCGAATACAATCAAATTAAAATCAAGTATAGTTTAAATTTTAGAACGTTATTATTATTATTTTCCATATTCTCAAATTCTCTTGCATATCAATGCAGTCCAATTTTTTTGCAATTAACTGACTGACTCACGAGTCAAAAGCTATGGTAAACTTTATATTTGAGTATTTAAAATACGTTAAAAATTTTATAATTTTTCACCATTTTGTTTAAAATTATTTTTAAATTTGAATTAAATTTTTAGTGAAATCGACTCTCTTGAAGGCGATCTGCAATTAAATGTTTATTTATTTTAGTTTGTCGTAATATTTGTTACTTAGCCCCTTGGCATACGATTTTATTGAACCTCCTAATAAGATGCCACCACCCATTTGGGATATTTATTATTATTTCAATCTATTTAAGATGGTAAAGGATACTTGAGACATTTAAGCGTGTCCAGGTGATTTCTGTATTTACAATTATTTGTTACGTTGACCTAAATACGGTTTTACATAGAAAAAATTCTGTAATTCGATGCGCGTGTCAGAGACGTCATTGTATGTTAAGGGGTTAAAAACTGCTTAAAAAAAGATTAAATTAAAATGAATAAAAAAAATATCTGGTTTCAGTTTGGAGGGGAAGTTGGGAGAAGAAAGGGGGGGGCAAGGTAGTCATGGCGAACCTTTTTGAGAAGGGGTCAACTTTTGTTCACTATTTTTTTTTTTTAATATTAGCTCGTAGGTCACTAACTTGGAAAAGGGGGAGGACGGGGTAAAAAGGGTACCAATAATTTGGAAACATCGAAAATTTGTTAACAGAATAACTTGACAGCTGGCCTCTTTTTTTTTTTTCCCCTCACTGATTGGTGGACTATAAACAAACGAAAATGATTAAACGAATTCAACGAAATTTTAGTGATTTATTGAAGATGATGCTCCCGAATTGACCAACACGATCCCATCTGACCAACACGAACGAATGGCTGAAGCCAATCTGACAGAAACATTCTTATAGAATAACCGCCAAACTGGCGTTGGGGTTACAGTTAAACAAAAATCTTTGCAATACAGGCGCCAACACTCACTTTTAAAATTCTCTAAAAATATTTATTTTATTTTAACAATAAAATATTAACCTTTTTTTATTTTAACAATAAAACAATAATAAAGTTGAATTAATAAAAACTTCTAGACACATTCACCAGGGCTGGCAATTAATTCGTGACTGCGAGCTGGTACATCCCTGTTCTACGATGCAACGAACATGTGCGCGAAATTTATGGCCGCCGATAGTCATGAGGCATGCACAGGTGCAGCGATATATTAAAAAATAATTTAACCAACATTCACTTGGAAATAATTAAACATTTATATTTAAATTTTTTAATGCTTTAGATTGTTTGTTCTCTCTTTTATGATATAAATGATAAGTGTATAAAAATCAACGCATGGGTCATTTCAAAAGCAAAGCCTTCGTGGGTCGTTCACCACCACTGGCCTAAGGCTCCCCTACAGGGCTTATCCGACCCTGAATATAGACATCACTTTCCATATTTCACACTGACGTCATACAATTTCTGTCTTGCAGATGACAAATGGTGAGCTAAAAATGCTGAATTACTAAAAGTCAAAGCCCACACGAAAGCCTCAGTTACAAACATGCGCAAATCTTTGCCTTCATGGCTATTAGCCACCCCTTGGAAGCCCTGACGCGGCCTACTTAGAAACCTTAAAAAGGCCTACCCATAAATGGGCCTGAAGAGCCTACTCGGCACGTGCACCTTCCCACAAAACCTAATAAAAAAAGCCCTCCTCTTTATTTTTTCTACCTTAACATCAGTGAAGATGTGCTCTAATCTTGGAGTCCCCAAATCTTCCCCAGAAACACAGAACTATTTTGGTGGCACGGTAGCACGAATGACACACCGAGGACAAGCGACTCTGCCACCCCCTCTCCCTCGCCCCTTTGTTTATATGCATGACAGTGGCGGGAGGGTCCCTAGGGGTGCTCCGTAATCGTTTGGTGAGGTTTCCCTTTTGGGATTTCGGTTTGGAGAGCGATGAAAAGTCAACTGTTTGTGTGCAAATGGCATTTCTTCCTTGTTGGCGAATGAGATAGAGAGAAAAAAATGGAAAGAAAACGTACGGATTCGTAAGAGGGGGTAAGGGATGGGGTGTTGCTAAATCGGGAATGTCGCGAAATCGTCTGAACCTGGAGAGGATTAACTTACCGGAGGAGAGGAAACGCGAGGTGAGATGTTTTGCAGGGGTAAAGAGGTTTTGTGATGGGAACGGGTCATCTGAGCACTTAAGCAGCTTATCTTCTTTCAAGGAAATAAAGCGGGTATATTATCGAAGAAGTTTACAAGCTATTTTCTCTAACAATAAATAAACATCGTAAAATCCTGCCATAAATTCGCCACCCTGGGTGTCTACCAAGTTACCAGAAAAAAGAAACTGGTGACCTCAAACATTTTAGCGGCCATGTCCATCAGTCAAAAACATTAGTGAGGAGACTCTGGTTTTAAAAGCTTCTAATCCCATTGCTTATTTTGCAGCAAAACGTGGCATGACAAGATAATTTTACACCTTATGTTCTCTGTGCCAAATCAGAAGATATGAAAAAAGCTAGTACAACTTTAGGTTGCTAATAAATCTATACTTATAAAAGGCAATGTGTGTGTGTGCGATGTCCAGACGAATCTATCGCACTTACAGCCTTGGAATTCGGCACACAAGTAGTCGTAATGGTGACTCAATGCACCTCGAAGCCGAAATTTTAAAATTTAATCTAGAAATTCTTTTATTTAATGTTTTGTTTTGGTTGATTTTTCGCACTAATTTCTCAATCGAATGGTTTTGAATAATTGTACGTAAAAAATAGATACACCATCGGAAAGAGTACACGATTTCCGTTCTAATGAAGTTAGTTTTGAATTTCTAACGTAATTTACTGAATTTTGAGAATTTTTTTTTAAAAATAATAAATTTCGTCATCGAAATTTTATTTTTGTTTTTAAATTTGCTGCATCCGACTTTCTAATAACACTATTATTTTCCATTTTTTTTCAGCTTATAACTGGAACAGTTCTGTCAGATTTAAAACAATAATGGTTAAAATATCTTTTCCCGCTTTTTTTTAATTAATTTTTTCCTGGTCAGTTGAAAGGTATTTTTCCTCTAGCGAGCTTCCTCCCGTGACACTTCTCCTGAACGTTGCTGGCAATTTCATGGCTGACGGGGCAGAGCGAAGGTGTCGTCATAACCTTGAATTGGATGACTTCGATTATTATTTTCGTGTTCGATTTTATATTTTGCTTGCTGTAAAATAATCATTTTCACGTTGCAATTTTTTAATATTGCTTCGGATTAACGTACTCTGTATTGTTTTCGACAGTTAAAATGTCATTATCGCGAAGAATAATAAGCGGCAAAATGCGTATCTTTTATTTTGTTTTCAGAACTTTTTCATGTCATTGTGGGCAGGTTTTTTTTGTTGTTTTTGAAGTCCTTAATATTGAAATAAAAAATAAATAACTTGCATTGTATTATTTTCGAACATTTAAAAAAAAAATAAAATAATTTACTCATTGATTTTGTTGCCGTCTTCTGTAATACATAAATTATTGCTCGGGTTTTTTTTTATTATTATTATAAGCATATGCATAAAAACAGAATAGACAAATGTGTAATCTAGTAGTCTTTAACTTCTAGAATTTATGATCCAACTTTCAATACCAGTTTATTACACGACTTTCTTCTCGTGATGATGGATCATTTTCGACTCCTCTAAAATTAATTTTAAATAATTAATAGCTAAGGTAAATTAATCAACCTATACGTTATTACCTATTTTTAAGATAAAAACTATATTTCTGCATTAATACCATGCATTTTCGTTTACTTTAATTTCAGCAATTCAGTGGCGTAGCGACGGGGGAGCAAGGGGGTATAGATGCCCCGAATACATTTTTTTTTGACGATTACTATACTTTCACTTCATAAAGGAGAACGTATCTAAAAATTTAATATTCAATAACAAGGCCATTCTGAGAAACTATACATTCCAACTGGCCTTGTTGCAAACCCTACCTAGCAAGCCATAAATCGTTGGATATTCTGTAACAGCTACCGATTTTCAGCAAACAGAAGCCATCCGCCACCCAAAACAACGGGAGTACAGCGAACCCTTTTTACGCAATACCACCGTAACCCAAATACGATTAGGATCGCACTTGGGCTGATTCCGGGGTAGTTATGCTTTTCAATTTTGCTTGCGTGTCGTCAGACGCATCCAGTGGAACGAATCACAAAAAGGGAGGAAAAAAGGGTTGTTGTGATGCAATTCCATCCTGTACCGACAGAAACCAGCCAGCGAATGGGGAGAAAGTTCGTTAGGAGGTTTGAGGTTTTTGCTGTAAAGTATCAGTCGCTCTGACATCAAAGGCATTTTCAGTGGAGTCTCATCAAGAATACCGATGTAGGATACGTGATATTGACTGTTTATAGGTAGGCTTGCCAGATTTCTGAAATGTTCAACCGGGACACCGGAATGCCCCCCAGTGTCGCGGGTATTCAAGGGTACACACCCTTGGCGGGTTTTTAGAGGGTAGTTTATTCTCAGTGCCATAAATAAATGGTTACTGATTAGGAACCTAAACCAGGGGTAATAATAAATGACACAAGCATATAAATTTAAGCATTTTATTTCTTACATAAAGTATAGTTAATATAAAGTTTCTTACATAAGTAGAGCCTCTCGCATCGCGCATGGTCACGATTGGCGAGACAAGACGATACGATGACAATATTATTTATTAGCAGACCATCACTCTTCTATAGTTTTCACTTTTCATACAGTACAGTGAAATAAATGATAAAGTAATTATCCTAAATAATCCTTCACAGTTAATTATTTTTAGACTTTTTTGGTCATCTCTAATCAAATTTAATTTTTACCGGGACGTGGAGTAAACCGACCGGGACACCAGGATTTTGTGTGAAAACCGGGACGTCTGGCAAGCCTATTTATAGGGAAAGAGAAAGATGGAACACTTTCTATGTAGAAAAAAATAAAATAAAGGATATTTGAAAATCTATTTCAAATCAGAGTGGCATGATAATATTTTAGGCTTGACTCGTCTGTCTTTGTATTACAGTAAAACCCCGTTAACCTAAACCCGAGTAATCCGAAATGCCTCAGAAATCGCAAATCCAAGAAGAAACACGAACTGCACTGCACGGAAATAATGGTGAAGGCGAGACTTTTTTGCAACGATATCCCGCCTTTTTTCTTTTACGCCTCCCCAAGAAAGCCAGCGATTAATTTTGGAATGCTAAAATTAAAATTAATGGGTATTAACAATATTAATTACGATATTGTTTACATATGCCTGTCAGGAGGATTGCGCCCGAACTCTACAGATGGTGCGAATAATGCGCCGGACTGAGGGTTAGCTTTAATAAACAACATGAGTGTAGACCAAACGTTCCCAACCGGGGTTACGCGATGGACCAGTAGGGGGTACGCGTAATCAAAGTTGTTAATGGCGGAAGCAAGGAAAAAATAAAGAATTGAAAAAGCTACAGAATTTTGTTTCCCCAAAAGAATACTCACTATTTAATAACTATACCACTTGAATAGTTTAATAACACGGAGTGTAATTTTTAGCTATCCTTATAAGTTAATGCGAAATTAGTGCAATACTGATTTCATTTGTTTTAGCTTTGAACAAATGCTATTGTAAAAATGCAATAAAATGTAAAATAAAAAAATAAGACTAACAAATGTTATTAATTCGAATCATTTGACTCTTAAGCTAATCTAAGCCGATCGATAAAAAGTTCTTTGCATAGACGGATGGTTGGTGGTGGAGGGAGGATTTGACAGTACTGGGTACGCGAAGATATAAAGGTTAGAAAACCCTGGTGTAGATTATGAAAAGAGTTGGAATTCGCTTTATACTCAAAACATTTCAGAATTACATACTGCAATTAGATATAAATTTGCAATAGATGTTCATGGCTTAACAGAAAAAATCGTTATGTTTGGATAATAATTTCATAAAAAGTAAACAACATCGAAATTAAGGAAAGAGCATTCTTGGTTTAAAAAAAAAAACTTTTAGTTATTGTGTTTGGAATCTACCATATTTATATCAAATAATTTTTTAAAAACTCTTAGTCACTTATTATGAGTACAGAATTACTTTTCATAGATTTTAATCCAATTGAGAACATAATATAACATATATTTTTTAACACACGATTTGAAATGCTATACTACTATTTCGTTTAGCACTGAAGAGAACTGATTTTCATCGATAAAGCATTTTATGATAAAATTTTAACTTTTATTTCACAGAATATTTTTTTAAATTAATGTAGTTAGTGAGATCCCATTTCGCGAAATAAGTCCTTAACAAATGATAATTTAGAGAAAGTTAAGTGCTTCAATCAAAATGTTAAAATCTGGCCTTTTTTGGCCTTATTTTTTAAAAGTAAGTTTGGCCTTATTTGTTCATTCTGATCTAGCAACACTGATATCAACAAAAGAATTAAAAGCTATAAATGCGGATTTAACGGATTAATGCGTATTAATGCATTGTTTGACGGATTAATGCGTATTAATGCATTGTTTGACGGATTAATGCATTGTTTGCAGGAAGATAAAAGTAGATGTTAACGAAATGTATCTGTATTCAGAATTCCAGAGTATATCGAGTATAAAATATCAAGATTGCCAAACGATATGAAGAATATAAAATTGGTCCTCGAATTTAGCATTTTCAATGAAAATTTTGAATATTTTATTATTGAAGTTACACAAAATTCCGTCTACAATAGTCAGATAAAAAGAAATTCTGAGAATGTGCATGAAAACACGATGTGTAAAATGCTTTTTTGTCGTAAAAATCAAAAGACGAAAAAATATAAATGAAAATTTAAATAACAATATATGCTAGGTTCTGATATTAAAATCAAATTACTAATTATATAAATATAATTAAATACATTCCTAAATTAATAATTATATTATGACTTAATACATAAAATCATTAGTTACTCGCAGGAATGCTTTTAAAAAAAGGTGCATAAAAAATGTCATGGATTATCCTTTATCTATCATAACACCTCACCCTTTTTTTTTGGTAATGTACTACAGTAAAAAACAAAACAGGTTAATAAAAAATCAATTAATCCAGCACAAATTGTTCAATAATAAACATAGAAATACCACATTTGTAGATAATCAACTACAGTAATGATTTAAATCTTCGTACATAGTTTAAATGACCTCTTGATAAGCAATTTCCGAAACACAGCTGTATAGATATAGTCGAACAACCTCAATTGTAGCAAATTTTACACTTCAAATATTTAATTTCGATTTAAAGAAAGTTAGTCATTGGCTGGAGCACTGAACTCTCCCTGTGAACGTTCGCTGTTCAAAGATTAGACACCTGTTGATGAAGTGAAGAATTTAGAATTCAAAATGAAGATAGGAGCCGGCATGATTTCCAAATAATTACCAAGAGCGAAATGGCTGCGCTCACATAAACACAACTTCCACAGCCGATTTCGATTTCAGTCGACAAACAGTTATTTGTACCATCTTCCGGTAAAGCGCATCAAGTCCATAACATGCCGGTAGAATCTACAGTTACAGTTTGTTAGATTTTTAAAAGAAAAACAAGAAATGGCGGCAGGGATCAAAACGAAAGAAAATGGCGGTGTGCTTTTCACTAATGGAATTTCTTGGTTGATTGTCTTTTCTCATCAGTAATGAAGTATATCTCTACCGAAATAGAGAGTAGTAAGTTCTTGTAGGGCAGTTTTATTTTGAGAACAGCTTGCGAACACAAAACAAATATGCTGAAGTTATCCGTAAAATAGAAAACGGTGAATTCTTGTTCGGCAGTTTTATTTTGAGAGAACTATTGCAGGGTGTCAAGTAAGTTCCAAGAAAAAGAGCAAAAATTCGGAACCTCAAAAAAATATTTTTTTCCCAACCGCAATGGGAGCTGATACTGCAAATGTGATGGAATTAAAAATGAAGTATATAAATCTATTTATTAAAATGCATTCAATTTAAATGGAACTCTGGATTTGTTCAGAAATTGTCAATTCTCCACTAAACACAAAAATTGATTTCTGCCCTTCGATATAATGTCTGTAGTACTTTTCTACAAAATTTCTGCAAACTGAGTCATTCCATATTATCATAATTAGTTGCTCTGCAAAAAAAAAAAAAAAAAAGAAAAAGAAATTTAAACTAATGCTTAGACATTCACAAAGTAGTCAATTTAAATGGCAAAATTATTAAATAACAAAGTAAGTTTTACAATTTTAAAGATATATATTTCACTTAAGAGATAAGCATTTAGTTAAATGATTAACTTTCCAGCGAGATGTGAAACTGAATTTACAAATTGGCAATAGGACAGTTTCTTCCATAATATGGAGCATTTTGTTTTCAGCTTCGTTGCATAATGTAGAGAACCGAGTATACTTTTTGGAACAGTACTTCTTTCCGTTCAACGATATGGTTCAAAATAACATACAAATATACATTTTTAGAGTCAAGACTACATACTGAATTTCATTTATCTATCTCATTAACTTTTTGACTTACCGTGCTCACATACACACCAATATATAGCCAGATAATCAATAATGGATTGAATCCAAAATCTGATACAGATTCACAATTCTGGTGATAAATCCACACGCCAAATTACATCCATCTATCCCAATGCGCTTTTGAGCCATCGTGTTCGTATGCATACAGATGGACAAACAAGGCCACTTTCTTTCGGTTGATTTCGTCCCAAATTCTATACAATTTTAGTGCAAGGACCGCAAACCAAATTTCATTCGTCTAACTCGTTCCGTTTTTGAATACCATGTATACATACAGATAATTTAAAAAAAAAACCTTTTCGCGCGGCCCCGGTCGGGGGGATGACTCAGGAAAATCTCAAACGTGGAGATCTATCAAAATCTCCAATCAATTTTTTTCGCGATCACAATATGAGAAAACAAAAAAGCTTTTGTGGTTTTCTTTCCGCAAGGGGGTGTCCGACACCCCACGCCACGAAAAATGTGAAAAATACTGACTTCCCTTTCAAACCCATGCTATCTGCCTTTAAGATCACATTCAACGGACGGAACATGTTTTAAGAAAAATTCCTTTATTTTTTTTTTTATCGGAATTGAGCTTATAGGGTGTCGAACACCCCCTTGCGCATCCTCGCGTTAGATTTCTTTGTTCAATTGGGTCATCGTATTAGGGGCAGGAAAATAATGTTGTCTCGCTATTTAAGTTTTATTGCGGAAACGAGTGAGTGGTTCACGAATATTCTATATTTCTAAACTGGATAACAGTGTAAGTAAAAATGGCAAAAGATTAATACAAAAATTTTATCATTTTGGACGCAATGTATCTGTAATCAGCTGGCACACGTCTTATCCGCTTTCACAAAAACTATTGGAGGTAAAGCTTAAAATTGTAGAAAATATTCTGAAAAATAAAAGTGTTAATTACGCCAAAATGTTTTGGATCTAAAGGATGTTCATCAGACATTTTATTTAGATTACTAAAAAAATGGTTTCCTCTGTACCTAAGAAAATTAGAAGCAGTATTTTTCTATCCAAATTTTTTATCGATTATAATATTGATGATTCATTACTATAAAAAATGTTGGAAACATGTGTGTAAGAAATATACTTTTCTCAAGTTTTCACAATGCACTGAATAATATAATGTATTATTTACTAAATTTTTCGTCTAAAAATTTGTTCTTGTATAACTAGAACTGTTTTCGTGAATCATTTGGAGCATATATAGCATAAAAATGTTACTAGTTTTGCTTAAATAGCGAAATAACGAATTGGGGTGTCGCGCACCCCCTTTCGCGTTACTCTTTGTAGTGCGCGTCCTCTCGGGTTAATTATTTTTTTAAGAATATTTATCTCTTCCAAAATGCCAGTAAAAATCGTTAGCAAACCATAAATTTAGAAAAAGTGATTGTTGTAATTAAAACAAATGACAAACAAGTGACAGTAGTAATTAAAACAAAAATTACAGTTTACGGGAAATTTTCCGGGACACGTGACTTGTTGACATCCTGTGTTCATCTATGAATTCGCAAACACAAAATAGAAATTCCATAAAAAAAGAAAATGGTTATGTTCTTTCTCGCTCTGCAATTTTGTTATGAAAACAGCAATTGTGATAAAACTTTGCTACTACAGAATAGCTTTGCCATAGTTTTGTTCTCCGTCATTTTTTTTCTACGGGCGCGGGCTCAAATTTCTTCCCTTCAGAAAATATCCAGAAGATTTCCAAGAATCTTGTTCACTTCAAAAGTATTTTTGGATTTTTTTATCCTCATTTTACGTTGGATACATAAACCTATTTTCGACGTACCAGAAGTGGCACTTAAATGGATAAAAATATGCCTTATCTTAAAAGTTGTTTACCGGCGACTTTTAAGTATTAATTTTATCTTTATTAGAAAAACACCTAAATTTAGTAGACTTGTTGTTAGAAAACAGGCCAGCATTAAGCATGCCAATATCGAAAAAACATTTTTCTAGAAGTGTTCAACTATTTACGCAAAACGTGTCTATCTAATTAAGAAAGGAAATGAAAGCTTGAAAAAATGTTTCTTAAAAAATAAAACTTTTTTAAGAGCTCGCATATGCTGAAGTGGCCACATTTTCTGAGTTTTCATCAGGAGTGCTCTAGAACCCGGGTAGAAGATATGGGACAAAATCCAAAAAATTTGTAATGAAATGGACATTATTTTTAAAATTTCAAAATAGGGGAAAAGGCAAGAAGAGATAAAGACGCATAAATAATGTATTTAACAATTGCTTTCACTGTTTTCCCTTCAAGCTGGTTCATCTATATAAGTATAGGTCATATTAGGGTGACCATCTATACTTATAAAAGGCAATGTTTGTGTGTGTGCGATGTCCAGATGAATCTATCGCACTTACAGCCACGAAATTTGGCACACAGGTAGACGTAATGGTGACTCAATGCACCTCGAAGCCGGAATTTTAAAATTTAATCTAGAACATTTTTTATTTTATGTTTTGTGTTGTTTTGGGTCATTTTTGGCACGTTTATGGCTGTAGTATCTTTTCTAATGACAAGGAAACAATGCACCGTCGGACAGAACAAACAATTTTCGTTCTAATGAAGTTTATTTTGAATTTCCAACATAATTTACTGAATTTTGAGAAAAATTTTTAAATAATAGTCACTTTTATGGTAATTTTTGATAAGGATTTCTTAAATTTCTCTTATCTGACGTTCTAACAACTCTATAATTTTTTTTCAGCTTATAACTGGAACGTTTCTGTCGGATTTAAAACAAGAACGGTTAAAATTTCTCATTACGTTTTTTTTAAATTAATTTTTCCCTGATCAGTTCAAACAGTTTTTTGCTAACGAGATTTAACAGCGAGAGTTTCTCTGGACGATCCCAGAACGCATTGTTGTAATATGCTTTCATTCCCAGCTTGCATTTCTACAATCCGATTCCTTCCGGTGACGTCATTACAATCGCGTCATTGTCGAGAGGAAAAATAAGCGGGAAAATCAATAATGTGTATCTTTTATTTTGATTTTGTTTTCAAAACTTTTTCGAGTCATTATGGGTATTTTTTTGACATTTTGTCAAAGTCCTGATTCCACGGGCAACGCCGTGCGCGTACTGCTAGTACTCTATATATAATAAAGGTTGGAATGGAATATTCGTCAGAGGCTAACTTTTTTAAAGTTTAAATCTAATTTATCTTCTTTCTCATAAAAAACTAGTTAACATTTTAAAAAAAAATAAATTATTAACTAGTTCTTATTAAGAAAGTAGTAGTAGTTTTTAAAAATATACTTTTAAGATTGTTTAAAAAATAGATATTCTAATTTAATCCTTTTCTACTTTTTTTCTTTAATTTAACAATTTCCGTTGACAGTTCATTATTACAAATATTATGGAATTTGGAAATCAATTTTTCTCAAATTCGTTATCTCTTGGAGCCCCCTCGAATAGAATCAAAATTTAAATAAATTAAGTGATAATTTTTTTAAAGTATTAAAATAGTATTCTGTCATCGCGAGAATACACTAGTGTTCTAATTTTCGGAACTCTAGCACATCAAAGGATGTGGGTGAAAAATCGATTACAAAATTCCATCTTCACGAACATGAAACAAGTCGACTTAAATAAAAGCGTATGAGTGAAAAACAGGAAAGGTTCCAAATTCGGGACACTTTTTCAACCTTCTCTACTTTTCCTTTTGCAGTGAAAACCATAGTAATTTTTTCAGGCAATCAAACAGAATTACGATTAGGCATTGCGAATCTATGCGGTTATTATGCGTAATGCACAAGATGAATGCAAGTTTTTCTATTTAACATAGTATAATGTCATAAAAGCATGATTTACTTGACCTCACAATCAGCCGATAAATATTACTTTCATGTCACTTCACTTCTAACTGTACGCTGTCTTACACTTTTTCTCCTGCAAGCTGCGCTGTGAAGTGCAAAATTGAATCATAGCGACGCATTTCACACGTGCGCATAAATTGAGCCAATGAATCAGGACTTCTCAAACTCTTAGCAGTTTCTCAAAATCTCACATCTTCCAGAAGTTCTGCAACTTTTTTAATGCACTGGATGTAATTTAATCACAAATAATGAAAAAGCCAACTTCAGACAATCAAACGAAAATTAATATGAAATATATTCGGGAATCCTTCAAATATTTCATAAGCCTATAAGTTACATTGCCTCAAATAACGCCATACGCAAAAAATGATTCTTAAATTATAAAAACATAAATTTGTTCTATTTCGATATAATGAAGTCGAATTGTCTTTTCAGTTTCCCGCCAAATCGAAGAGGCGTATGCTTTCGAAATGCGCTTTCAAACATCGCTGGCGTCGACTGTTTTTTCAGTAGCTGTCCAAACGATTTCACCTGACCTTGCGGTTTTGACTGGCGCTCTTCCAAACATGTAGCAACTTCGAGTGTGTGGTCCGAAAAATACACACGCGTCAAAAAATGCTATTAAAAGGGTTAACCAATACCCGCGGAAAACAAGTTGTAAAAACAACGCGGTCTTCTTAAGATTTGTGGTAAGATAACAATAAGAATTTTCGCATTAGTCTTTGCAAGATTTTCTGTTTTTAAATAAGAACTCATCGACACAGATAAAAATAAAAATGAGATTTTAATCAAAATAAAAGAAGAAGAAAATATCGCTAACTTTAAAATGTTTACTTTATAACATGCCATACTTTCATCAGGTCAATTACCAAGTTTTCCCTTTACAGCTGCTACTCAGGTAGAAAAGCTCCGATCGTCTATAAACTGCAATCTGGAATTCTGCCAAAAATTTACATTAGTTTATAAAGAAATCGGAAAGTTAATTCTATAAGTATAGAATAATTTTTACTTATGCAAAGTGATACGATAAAATTGTTGTTTTAAAATAAGAATTCCAGATTACAGAGGTTACAGAAAATTACAAAGCAATTCGGAAGCATGCCTGCATTTATTTATGCTAGAGATTCAAGCCTCGCATATACTCAATGGAAATGTAAATTTTTTGCATTAATTAATTAAACGCCAAGAATTAAACCAATAAGAGTCAAATATATTTAACTTACACAGTCTGTCCTTTAACTCGAGAATCGACACAACATTTTAATTTCAAGGTAACCTTCGAGAGAGTTGGTTTCAATATCTTGCAATAAAAAATTAAATTTAATATTAACTTTAAACAAAAGAAGTAAAAGAATTACCATTTTGTTTAAAGTTACCATTCCAGGGACGAAAGAGAATACCATTACCATTTTATAATTTTTTCTAAATACTGAAATAAAGAGTTTACCAGGAATGTTGACTTGTGAACCAACCAGCCAATTGAAAAAAAATGAAAACACTGATTTGCAAGGCAATTTGAAAACATGAAAAAGATTATAAAAAGAAAGTTCTGAAATTTAAGCGATACTTGATTTTAATTTAAATTGGTTAGTGTAGGACCCTCATAAATGTAGTGAAAGCAAAAAGTTAGATTACCGGAAAATACCGAAAAATCAAAGCATTTCCTTCAAACTTCTGAGGCCTGTAAGCAAAAAAAAAAAAAAAAACGAAAACACTGATTTGCAAGGCAATTTGAAAACATGAAAAAGATCGTAAGAATATTCTTAAATTTAAGCGATACTTGATTTTAATTTAAATTGGTTTGATTACAGGACCCTTAAAAATGTAATGAAAGCAAAAAGTTAGATTACCGGAAAATACCGAAAAATCAAAGCATTTCCTTCAAACTTCTGAGGCCTGTAGGCAATTGCCTACTTTGCCTATTATGATAATCCGGCCCATTTATTACATCAGTATTATACCTTCCAATACCAAAAAAATATATATATATTCTGAAGAAAACAACACAATTCCAGGGCCGAATTTCCAAAGTTCCGATTGCAAAACAACAATGAATTACTTCAATAAACAAAATCAAGTTGCGAATTATTTTTTTTAAAGGAAAATAATGATGAGGTTAAAATTTTAACGGCGTGTATACATTTATTTATCTCCTGTTTTTTAAAGAACTCGATCAAAGTTGATTACCTATTCACGCATTTTGCAAATTATCTAGAACACTAAACACATAGTAATCATTCAACTGTGCCTGAATAGCCTGAGAGAAAGGATCGTAAATGATCGATGTACAATCTTGACAGTTCAATTGGATCCCAAACGTTTTCATCCCTTTCATTTGTGCTAGATATGAAGATTAATCCCAGTTCTGCGAGTCCATTTACGAACTTGTCGATGAGAACGATACTTCGAACGAACGAGATTGTTCTGAGAACTCTCCGATGAATACTCATGGGTTGATCCAGGCAAAAATTGGTACCGTTTTGCGGCCCCTTCACAAAATTCCACTTCATAAAAACGGCCCCATCACAAAACTCAAATTCACAACATCGACACCTTCACAAAATTCAAATTCGAAAAAACGGCCCTTTTACAAAATTTCATTTCATAAAAATGATCCCTTTTTAAAATTTTTCCACTGCCAAACAACGATTCTCGAAAATTTGCCCAGTAGGTATTAGGTATCCTTACTGTTCTATATCAAATTGATTTTAAAAGTAAAGGTGCATTTCTTCATAATTAAGTGTTTTGTTAACAGAAAGTTGCAATTTTTCAACATACTTTTAACAATAAACCACTATTATTATTTTTTAAAATCTGACTTCTTTTTTAAAAGTTTTTGAATGAAGCATTGTACAAAATATATAAACGAGTATTTTTTTTTTCAGTATTATATCAAATTACTGCATATATTTGGCTCAATGAAACACTTTTGATATTAAACGTAAAATATAGAAATATGACTGCTAAAATTGAAGGTTTTGCATGATAAAAAAAATTTTCACAAAAATATTTTTATTTTTTCACAAAAATGGGCTAAAAAAACCTGGATCGACCCCTGAATTACTGTGAAGTCTCCGGATGCTTCAAACTTTCTTCCTGATGGCATTCAAGCTTATAAATTAATTTCTTGGTTTAATAACTTGATTCTAGCACTATTTAATGTTCTCTATAATTCTGAAGCAATTCACAAATTAATCTTATTTATTCAAACTACATTGTACGGACAATTATTAGTCAACTCATTCTTTTACTTCTTCAGGAAAGATAAAATTTACAATTCCAGAAGAAGAAAAAAAGGTTATGCTGTTTGAATTTATTTTCATACGACGAGTAAATACTGATGAAGATTGATTATAATTATGATTATTTTGAATTTTTTTCTTTGTTCTTATAATACATTCCATTTCGGTCTTTATAATTGTTAAATATCACTTTGGATCTTGTATGCAAGTACAAAATAACAACAATAATAATAATCTCCGCAAAATTCAAACAAATTCAAGTCATTAATCGCAAGATTTACGTTGTGAATTTTGTTATATTCTACTATTCTACTTTCTTAATTCTATCGGTTCATTCTTCAACGAAACTTTTTCTCTCGTTTTGGAGGCACAATTTTTTAAAAATTGTATGCTATGAGTGCAGTAATTTTTGATTTCTTGTTCTATCTATTTTAAAAATAAAGCAAATCTATTACGCAACTTATAGTAAACTTCCAATACAAGTTTCGTATTTATTTAACAAAATAAATAAAAATTTCACTTACGGACATGGACGGCTTTAGCATTCAATTTGCTGACGATTACTTCACAGGTAGTAATTTTATCCTTTAAGCGTTCCGATCGTTCGGCTAGCAAACGACATTCGCATCCGATTTCTTCGAAAATTTTGTTTGCAACTTTGGCAACGGATGACAGTTGCCGCAAACAATTCACCAGCGCCGTATTCGTAATGGGATAAAAATTGCATGGTTCACTCTTGTCTGGGGGCAGGGGTTTTCGGCATAGGAACACCGGCTCCACATTCCACTTGCGGAACGGCATCACGCAAAAAATTCACTTCCAATCAAAGATGTATCCACATGATTTTTTTCTCCTCAGTTTTCAAACAAGCCGGTGTTCGCCAGGTAATCCCGTGTACTGTTGTAGCAACCGGCGTTACGTCATTACGTATCCTTACGCAGATGTTACCAGTCCACGCGCCGTATCTTGAATGAAAGTACTTTTTCGACCAGACGCGCGCAATGTGTGGAGTTCTATTGGATGTTAGGGTTGCCGTTTCTAGGTTGTTGCGCTTCGTCGCCAAACTGGTGGTTGTTGGCTGTGTTTTTCTTTAACTAGTACAGTTTAACACCGTTTATAAATCACAGTAATCATTGTAATGATGAAGTAATTAATTTAAAAGGCGCAAATCTTCCGTTATACTTCTTTTTCACTCTTTATAAAATTCGTAAATTTTCTACCTCGGGTATTATTTCGCTGTTCCTATTATTTAAAGATTTTTTAAAATTAATAATATTTTTTTAATTAAACGCTTATATGCATTTATATAAATCATATAAAATAAGAAATGCGTAATTAATACTCAAGGATATGCAATAAAGGTATGATTTTACTTTATTTTAATTATAAATGTTTCATTTTAAAATATAATTATTGTCTTCAATACTATCCTGTAATATAATGGTGCTATCTTAAAAGACTTTTAAATTATTGCTTTGAAATGAATTTTCATTAGTAGCATAAAATATAAAATAATCAAAGTTGCTTATTATAATTACGATTATACGTCGTTTCACTTCATTTCCTTGAAAGACGCATAAACGGTGTTTTCCTGTATATACAGAGGACTCTCGTACAACGCGCTTCCGTATAACGCGACGAAAAAATTGTGACCAATACTCATATAGCACGATAAACAGACCTGAATTAAGCGCAAGATAAATTTAACATTTCCGCAGGGTTTTGTTTTTTCAACCTGTTGTTTATATATGTCCCGTATAACTAGGGTTGCCAAACGTCCTGTATATACGGGGTCACAGTATCTCACTGCTTAGTCCCGTGTTAATATTCGTCCCGTTTTCTCCCTAAACTCTGCTTCATTATAATTTTAAATTTACTTGCGCCCAATTTTATAATCATGTGAAAGAAGAAAATGATATAGTTAAAAAAATAAAATCAACTCTAAAATATAACTGGACTAAAAAGGATCAGCCTCGCGTCTTTTTAATTATTCTACATGCTCATTTTATTAGATTGTTTAAACTTTACTGACTTTTTATCCCCATTAGTAAAATTAGTAGATTATTAGTAAAATAAACCGTTACCTACCTACTTTTTTCATGTCTTATTTATTTAGCACTTGCTTAACAATTATTGCAACCCTACGTATAATGTGATTTCCTATAACGCGGAACATATCCAACGCGTCTCACGAGAATCCACTGTACTTCGCTACTTGTTGAAAACTATAGAACAAATATGAACAATTTAAATTTAAAAGAAGAAGGTTTTTTTCCATCTCTGAAACTATTTCAATTTTATTAGAGGTTTATATTTTTTGTTATGATAATGGAACTTGGCTAATTTAAAGCTGACGGGATCACAGAGAAATTTCGATTTATCCAAAAATAAGAATAAGGGAAACTAGATGCAAATGTACAGTAAGTTCAGTACAGATGTTCAGTAAGAGAAAATGACAATTTTCAAACTAAAAATTGCAGTAAAGATTTTTTTATATTTAGCTATTTTAATAAATAATATGTAATTAATTAATTAGAACTGACGAATCTTAATAAATGAAATGTTAATAATTATAATTAAAAACTTTTGAATATTTTTTTAAATAATAATTTCAATAAAATAATAAGTAATTTTAATAAACAAACAGTATACAGCAATTTGAATCCAATAATCGTACAATA
>BGPR01013600.1:26240-41297 GCA_013235015.1 Araneus ventricosus | reverse complement strand
CCTGTGTCATTTGTTTTTCGCATTAACCCTTTTCTCCTATATGCTCTATAAAACAATTCGATAAAACATTTTCTGTGCGCAAGTGTAACATAAGCTTTACTTCCCTGTGTCATTTGTTTTTTGTACTAACCCTTTTCTCTCTACTTGTTTTCCATTGGAGTTTACTTTCAAAACCCACTTTAAAATTAAGGCTATCAATATATGGAATAACATAACATTTTATTTGCATTTGAGTAAAATCACCGAATCCCCTAATCATAAATTTAAAAAGAAAGATATTTAAATTATTCCAGGATGTATTGCAGATTTGCCGGTTCAATATACCAGCGGTATCTGCCTATTGGATGGCAGAATTAATTAAATTAAATTAAAATAAAATTGGCTTGAACATATGAGAAGACAAGTTGATATCAGTCATATTTTTTGTGAAATGCATTATACCAGGCTTATTTACAGATTACTTATTTTTGATATCTTTTGTTAAATTATTTCACTTGTGCTTATTTATAGCCCTACATTGTAGGTATTTTATATCATTCTTTCAGAATTTACCCTACACGAACGTAATAGTGCTGGAATTTTGAATTTTTCCTCGCTTTAAATTTCATGTACAAAAAATAGCACAAAGTAGTAGTTATTAATTTCATTCTCTTTAATGCACATCTAAAGAAACTATGTAATAAATAAAGGGGAAAAATCGGGTAATCCGGAAAGATCGGTTACAGCAGAGACGCAGGCGGTAGAATCTTCATAGTTAGATTTTAAAACACATAACATGAAACATTTTGGACTTAAAAATTTTTTTTCCCTGAATGTTTACAGTTATGTCAAGGAATGTTTTTCATGCCAGAAGTGAAAAAGCTCGACAAAAAATATATGTGGCCTGAGGATATTTTAATACCGATCTATAAATGCAAAAGTTGCAGATGCATACTAAAAGTTCTTATGGTTATCTCTTCATGGACAGAGGCTTTTGACTAAGGATGACTTAAATAGATCCTTAAAATCTTTTTCGTGCTTTCTGGAAGTAAACATATTAACATAAATGTATTCGTTTTAAATTATTTCTTTACTTATGACACTCTTCACTATTCTCTAACCAATTTATTTAAATGAAACAATGTGTTTTCCCCACTTCGATAGGAGGGGGAAACAGCATAAGAATTGCCTTTTTTATAATAATCCACTACAACAGAAATAAGTGGTCTTTCAGAGCATTTTAGACCAACAGAGTATTACTATTCCAGATACTCATGCATTAAAGCATTTCCATCACAATCGTAAGGAATACCCACAGTTACAATCCTCCCCTCACTTCCCATACTCTAAGAACCCTGCTGTCAACGCATCTCCCTGGTGTTTCGAAAGCTCTAAAACCAGATTCTCGTCCTACATGTCCTCGAATCTGGTGGTACTAGAAATAATGCAGCGGGGCGCGTCGATCCATTTCAGTAGAGCTCAACGTCCAAGACTTGAGGGGCTATTGAGCAAGCAGCGGGTGAATAGCTACTAATCTTGGATATTGGAGCACTTTGCTAATCAGTTGGACTTTGCACTCAGAACGCGGGTTTCTCTAACAGCTTACAATTATCAGGGGACGCTCGCTTTGTGAGTAAATTCGATCGGATTGAGTCGATAGAACTCTGTGATCCTTCTAACGTGAACTGAAATGTTTATCGAATTATAACAAAGGTTATTTGTAAATAACTCTCACAAAAAAAATGTTGAATATTTTTCATGGCTGAATAAACTGAATAAACATTTTAAGCTAATGTTAAGGTGTAACTTTAAATAATTTGGTTTTCATATTTACGAGCCCCATTTTATTTTTTTTTTTTACGTTGTAGCTCGAAATTTCAAAAGCCACGGAAATAAACCTTCAGTCGTATAATCTTCAAAATGTGGAAAAATGAAACTGAAAATAAAGGGCAGAAAAAAATCATGCGAGACGCATTTTTATACCATTCCGATAAGCGAGATTCGCTCGGTTGGAGAAATACCTTATTTTTATGGCGAAACCAGAAGAAATCGGAACCCTTTTTCGTCTATCGGATTTCCTAATCAGTCTATTCTGCGGTCAAACGTAGACAATTCACGCTTTTGTGTGCCTTTATGGCATCCACGGCTATGACTCATAGAGGAGATGAATGGAGCAAAGCATATCAGAGAAGCACAAAGTTTTCGTATCTGGCAGCAACCGTTTACATATTTTTAGTCCCCCCCCCCCGCCTAGGTTTTTTGTTTTATTCCTCTATAGAGTGATGAACTGAGAGATGTTAAGGGAAAATTTCTAATTGGGCAAAAGTTGAATCTAATTGATATGATATATTTCCATAGGTTCTGTCAAATATGACGAATATTTTTTGGCTGCCCTTGTTTAGTCCGCAAATAAATAACACTGTTTTACACAAATCATTCCTTTTTTCAAATGCAAGTTAATATCGCGAAATGAAGCCCCATGTCCGAAAAGAATTTTTCATCAAAGAACATGCTTCATTGATGCGTCAAGAGTTTCAGAATTAGATGAACAAAATTAAAATGTAACTAAACGTTGAAAGCGTTAAATGTTTGTCATAAATATGCGTTCAGTATGCTGGAAATGTTTGTAGTTTCAGATGGCATAAATATGATGTTCCTAGCCCTGAATATCTAGATAATTTCAGGCCCATCAATTTTCTTATGGGTTATGATATGACATGACCAAGTAATCGGTAAAACCAAGTTATGGATTCTAACCTCTACCTGTACTCTTAACCAACCTTTTTTAAAAATTGGAAGATTGATGTGCTTTTCTGCAACGAATTGCTTACTGCCGTCGAACTGAATCAGACTTCTATCTCAGGTGCAATTTAGATACTCCAAAATCGATTTGGAAAAAAGAAGATGCCTCAATTTCCCGTTGTCATGAATCCTTTATTCATGGACTTGATTAAATATGCTAGTCCAAGTTGGATTACGACCACCATCATAATTCATTCATCTTTTCTAGCACTCTTCCAATTCCTAAAGCTTTTACACGCGTTAATGAAATACTTTAATACGGGAATTGAAATGACAATTGTGTTAATGAAATTATTTTCTTGCCATTTATTAGATATAAAAGATTACCACTACAGTTAAAAGATACCTTCGTATAGAAGAAAGAGTTACTGTAGTATTCCAAGGAAACACAAGAGCCTTACAAACACTTAAGGAGCTTATTTTTCTTATCAAAGCGCAGTTACCAAAAATTTCTGAAAGAGAAAAAGGATCCATAAAATTTTACCAGAATTTTCGATTTTCTATTTGTGGAAATTGAAGTGAGAAAAGTAATTTAATTTATTTTAAAACCTTCGTTTCCTGAAGATATTTTACGAAGCTTTTTAATCTTTTAACGTATTCAACAAGAAAGCATTTCCAAGTTCATTTATGTGACTTATTCCTCTAATCTTAATATTCCCACCTTGTTGTATTTAACGCTTAAATTTTTCTTATCTTAGTGCCCTTTCTTCTCTGAGCGCTTGTTACTGGTTTGGATGTTATAACTTTTAAATGCATGAGTATTTAACGTATAATGTGTTTGATTTTTAATCCAACCATTAATGCTACTTTTCTACTTAATAAATGCTCGAGTCTGAAAGTTCATACGAAGGAATTAATTTTAACATCAATATTCTTAAAATTTCAATATAAATTAAAACAAAACATTCAAAACTAAAAACTAATTACTAATACCAAGGTAAAAATTAATTATCACTCTTAGGAAAGTAAATATAAGCAAAATGAAAGAAGCATGGGCAAAGTCAGAATCTTTCGTATTTTTATCAAACTTTGTGTTGGAACTTCGCAATTTCATATATTCGCTAACTAATTCATTCAAATATTAATTTCATTTAGCTCGCTTACCTGTCAGTAAAAGACTGGTAGGCAGCAACATACTGCTCAAATTCGTAAACAACATAGCATTTATTGTCATGAACGAGATGAGACGACACATAACATGAAGTGCAAGACAATCGCATAACACAAACTCAAACTAAACATACAGTAGTTTCAACTTTCATATTTATATTCACACAAGCGCGAGAGTTACAGCATCGTTACAGCACCTGGAACAGCGAGCAACTCCACCAGACGACAATTATGAACTCTTGTTACAACAACACCTTGAGCAAACTTTAATATCGATATCTAAAGATCAGATAGGTTAGATAAATTGATCAAACTCATTTTAGATAAAACATATTTGATATACAGTGGAAATCAATATCATTCAAAGAAAGACAAAAAACTAAGATAAACTCAGAGGGAATCGAATTAAACAAACAGGGAATCCATTCTAGTCCATTTCATCAAGGGCTAAGGACTTTATTCGAAATGGATTCAAAATATTTGGGAAATTTTTCTGTAAGAAGCTTGCATTACGCCAAATATAGCTTCCAACAAAAGACAAAGGAGATCCATACATCAAAAAGCATCATTTTGAAAGAAAAAGGAAAACCAAACACAAACATAAAAACGCTAATAAGATCGATTTAAAAGTACTAGCCATCTGGCTGTTAATAATAGCAGCCATCATAAAAATAAAATTATCCTATGCCCAGAATAGAGGAAAAAACAGATACACAGGGTGTTATCAATTAAAGTTCCCTTATTCAAAACTGCATAAAATCATAAATCAAATGTCTTTCGTTTGCTTGAAGTTGGAGACTGAAGAGCTCAGTGCAAACTCTGGTGCTGTCCTCATCACATGACCGTGGTTCAAAATTACGAGTTCATCACAAAATAGGCCTCTTGTAGCTACAAAACTAGATTTGAATCTAATTAAATTTAGCTTTCTTTTCTTTATTAGGGGAATTAAATTATGGGAATGGGATGAGGGAATTGAGAGAATTAAATAGGGAATAAATAATGGAATTCCCTTATGTAGAGGGATTAAATTATGGGAATAGATCAGTTTATGCATATGCATAAAAAATTTCTTACATCATGAAACAATTGAATCTTCTCCCTGATAAGCAAGGTATTAGATGTAGTAAGTGATTTTTTAAATAAATCCTCGTGTATTTAATAGAACCTGGAAGAGTTATTTACTTCATATTGACAGATAATAAAGATATGGAATTTCTTGCAGAAAAAGAACTGTAATATAAAAAATAATCGCAATCTGTCCAGCTTTTCCTTAAATTATTCCCAGAATCTTCACCGACAGAGTCTCGAAAGGGGTTTCCTAGAAATTCACATACATTTTTAACTTATTTAAATAAATAATACTTCACCTGTATTGCATCTAGGCTATTAAAATTCAAAATGTTCTACGTTTTATCTTGATATAAAGCTTATATTATTTATCTGAACACAATCTGATGGTACTTTTTTATTCTAAATTAAAATTTGTGAAAGATATTCAGTTCGCATTTCACAAATTCGGAAATTTCAGAATTAATAAAACCCGGCTATATCGTTATACCTGAAAAAGAAACATCCTAACTTAGCAAGGCTTGCAATTCTAAGAATCGTAAAAATTCCAAATCTAATGCAAAACATGAAATATACATCAGTTTATATTGATTTCGAATTTAAATAATTGGCAGAAAGCAAATTTAAAACAAATGGTATATGGCAACATATTACAATATATTTTTTAAAACTGCTCCACGTCAACCGATTGAATTTCCTAAGCTGAAACGTTTTAGTACAAAGAGTGAATGAATAAAAGAAGAACGTTAAATCTCTTGCACTTTATGAAGATATTATCTTAAAAAGGTAGAATGTCTAAAAAAAGCAATAAAACACCAAATGGATATGTGAAAATAAAATATTTAAAAACATTAAAGAAATGCACGTTAGAAATTAAATGAAAAAAGAAATTATTAATGAACAAAGTTCAGAAAAGAAATATCTTTTAAACATAGGCACAACTATAGCTGATGCAGATTTTATAAAAAAAAGTAAGACTTTGCTCATAAGTATAAGTTAAGAAAGCAGAATTAACTTACACCGCAGGAAAGAAAAATCAAATCCCTTATTTGCATTTGCTCATTTACATTTAAAGGGATTTCCCCCCTAGTGCATTAAAACATGTCATCAACATAGTAAAAAGGTATCTTAATTTTTCATTATACCTTTTGAACGCATAAATAATCCTCAATCCTTATCTTAATATAAATAAAAGTCATTGTGGGTATGTGAGTATGTATGTGGCTATGTCCCATCTCCTCCTAAACGTATGGACGGTTTTCAACCAAATTTTGTACACTTATTATTTAAGACAAGGGGAAGACACTTATGAACTTTTCTAAGTCCAAAAGTTAATTAAACAGGCAGTTAATTAGAAATTAACCGAAAGAGTTTTCCGTCGTAACTTCGGAGCAAATTGTCCGACAAAAATTATTTTTATACCATCTTAAAGTTCAAAGTTTTACCTTTTCAGTGATAACAATTTTATTTCTGTGACGTTTTTCCTTCAATTGTTATTAATTTTTTAAAGTTCAATAACTTTAATTACGCGCAGACGATTTGGAAATAACGCAAATTTATAGCTACTCAGTTGCTAGGCAACGGTTAGACTTTGAAATAATTTACCTTTATAAATATCTATAAAATAAGGCAGAAATTACGTGTATTTGTCTGTCGGTCGGTCGGTCACAAGAACTCCTCCTAAACAGTGAACAGTAGCGACATGAAATATACGCACGACATTCTAGAGCATATTTCTAGGTCAAAGGTGCTATTTTTAACTTTCAGAGTTAATTAGTTCTTTAGGTATTTAATTAAATAACGAAAATTAGCCTCTTTTAAGCCTAATGCTTAAAAGTTTTTTGCCAATAACTTCTGAAATATTTATTAGACAACGTTTATTTGTATGCCAAATTAAAGAGCAGAAAATTATCTTTCTAAAGATGATAATTCCTTTGCGATGAAGTGCTTTCTCTGATTGCTATAAAGGTTTAAAAAATATTTTTAACGCAATTTCTAACAATACTTTTTATTCTTATAGAAATACATTCAAGCCAAATTACTGTTTCGCGCGCGGGCTTTTGCCAGTGTTAAAGATAATATAAGAAAGCATTGCTTTGTTTCACCATAAACAACAAAGAAAACTTTACACTTCAATTTTCCAGTTGTCGTAGGATTTACAGCTTTTAATACGGTTACACAGTGATCCAATGACGTTAGTAAATTAATCTCTCGATGTTTTGTTTAATTTTCACAATGAGGTATTACAGAATATCCATCTGTAGATACATTAATGGGCATTAACAAGGAACATCATATCCTGTATAGCTCTTCAACATCTTAGAATTGTCACAGGCACCTTCCGACAAGCCGAGATTGATAGTCGGTGTGCCAGTACTACTAAAACATAACCTCGATATACCGAGATTGAGCAATGGCACACGGTTGCAAATTACACACCTAGGTCCAAACATCATGAAAGCTACTGTTATGACTGCTATAGGGAGAAGAGAGAGTGTTTTAATTCCACGCCTTCCGATAATACCGAAGGATTTATTATCTCAGTTCAGAAGGTAACAAATCCCTTTAAAAATAGCATTTGCCAGGCTCAGGGCCAGACACTGAAAGTGGCAGGCGTACATTTGGAAAAACAATATTTTTCGCATTGGCAACTATATGTGGCGTGTTCACGTGTGTCCAGCCCACACAACCTCTACATCTGTGCAAATAACATGGTATACAAAAGTATATTAGCATAGATAAACAATTTACATAACTATATCAGCATGCATGTACAGTACACTCCTGTCAGCCGTCCAATTATGTATTATCAACCGTCAGAACTTTTACTTTCCCCTTTCAAATTCAAAAAAACATTTACATTCGTGAATTAAAAAAAAGAATAATTCAAATTTTTCGCCCACGAAGTCGCGGGTAATAGCTAGTACTGAATAAATAATTAAAATGTCTGATTGAATCATTTGTAAACTCTAAAGACGAAATCAATTTTTCGGAATGCAGACTATGTTAATACTTAGCTTCAAAAAAAAAACAGATAAATTTTTGAATATTTTTATTATGAAGAAAAATGTCAAATAAAATCAGTTAGCAATACAAGTGGGTAATGAATTATTCCCAAATGTCCGCTTAGTAGGCACTCCAATGCGCCGCTAGCTTTAAAATTCTCTTATTTGTTACCCAGAAATTTTTGTAAAATCCCCGCCGATATAATGCCAGACCATCATGTCTGAAATTGATAATAATTATGCTTGTCTTGGTCTACTTTGTAAGAAATTGTCTTGAAGCTATTTTAAAGAAACAAAGAGGTTTTAAATATACTTACCTGATTTCCTTTGAATGTTTTAGTTATTTATACCAATTATGCATAACAGAAAAATTTCATCACTTCAAACGTTTGATTTCTTAACCTTAAAATGAACTAGTTTGTTTTTCTACATGGAGAACAATTGATGTTATTTTATTTTCAGAGCTCTCTTTCCGATGAATGTCAGCTAAAAATTATCTGAATTAATTCTGGATAAAACCAGTTCTCTTTAAAGACTGATTTCAGAAATTTTGATTTTCTATGTCTGGAAAGAAAGAAACTGCGGAACTCATTTCTACATGTCAACATAATGAAAACGTGGGACATTCAAGATCTTTATGGCTTGCTCCATGTATAAATTCGATTAGGCAAACGACATTTTTGAGACATTTGATATCATTCATATTCCTCGAACACTGAGGATATCGTTCGATTTTTCTCATAGGGGATAATCCTTTATTCTCAATAAGAATGTGTTTCTGTTTGATGAAGCAAACAGGGTTTCCAATAAAATAAAATCATAAAGAAAGGCAACGTTAATGCACCTACAAATAGGATTTTCTTAAACTTCTATGTGCAAATTCTATTAAATATTTAATTCATATTTTCTTATCTCTCTGAAAGACATTTTTAACGTATTCCAAAAACACAATATTGGTGAAAATAATTCTTAAACTGATTTCTGAAATATGGGTTATCTGATGAATACATGAAATGGTATAAATATATTATCAAGAAAGATCCGTGATTAACCATGAATGACCGTTTAAAATCGTTCTGAAGAGCATAAACAGATAAAATAAGAGATAGAGCTGTGGCATAGACATAACACCACTCCATGCCCCTGTGGAAAGAATCCTTGTGATTCTATGTAAATGGATTTAATGGGCATTAAGTGTATTTTTATGTACATTTTTGTGTGATACATGAGAATAAATATGAAAATTTTGATATTTTTAATTCACATAATAAATTCAATGACGATTTAACCAGAATCGCAATGCAAACAAGTGCTTCAAATCTGACTTCATAATATTGGAGACTCTGATCGCCGTATGTATCGAATATGATTCGCAATACATTTGTTCCGTGCGCTATGTACATCATATCTCAATAAAAAAGAGGTTATCTTTAAATAAATATTTATCGACAATCAAAAAATAGGATTTCTAAAGCTACAATATCACTGCATAGAAAGCAAGTTGTCGCGAAGAAATTCTGTTTCGTTCTCATACATTTTATTGATCCTGAGAAGGAATTTTCGACTAACATCACAAAGGTGAGTATGAAAGAAAGGATCTTATGTTCTATAAAATAACGCAAAAATATATTTATATCTATAAGGCTGACATCTAAGACAATACACACAGAATATGTTTTATGTGTCCGAGTGTTAATAATTTTGATAGCTTTACCCTTTCTTGTCCTTTTTTATTTATTATTTTTTTTCATTGCTACAATCATAAAAAAAACATCGCTAAAATTAAATATCGACAGATCACTCATCTTTCCCTTGTTTTTTCATTCTTCTTTTAGTTCATATTCTTCTTTCTTAATATCCATGAACTGATTTAGATAAAGCTTTTTATTGCCACAAGTGATATTTAGCTTATGCTATATTTAATTAAAATTGGATAACAAAATTATTTTACTACTATTCTTCGAAAATGTTTTTAAAAAATATTAGTTTAACAAGTTAACAAGATCAGCTGCGTAATTCTACGTTGATTTCGAAACAAAAGTTGTTAGAAAACCATATTCTGAGATGAGTTTCAAAAAATACGATTTAGATTTGTTATGGCTGCTTATTTCCATAGAAATCCTAAGTGAGATTCAATTTAAAGAAATGAAAAATCATAAGTTTGGAAAAGAAACGCACTAATATTTTATAAAGACACCGCTTTCGAAAAAAGCTCCCAGACGCTTTTTCTTATAATCTTTTTTCAAATATTCGACTTACTACGTTTGTATAAATCTACTTTTCTGAACACCTTTTTCATTTTAGACGTCATTGGAAAGTTCGGCAGCCGTAGATATAAACAATGAGAAGTATGAACTACGAGAAAGGGAAATAATAAAAGCGAAAATAAGGGGAAGGAAGAGAGAAGAAAATATGAGAAACAGATCTTTATGGCTGTCCTATAAGCGATACACTGTCGGTTGAAGAAATATCCATCGTTGCAGCGAATCCAGAAGAAATTGTAACCCTTTTCTGTCTATAGGATTTCCTAATCAGTCTCTTTCGTTCTCGAACGTAGACAATTCGAGCTTCTTTGTGCCTTTATGGGATTCGCGGTTATGACGTATCTGAGGATGAATGCAAGAGTGCAAAGCATATCAAACTAACCCTAAGTTTTCGAACCTAGCAACACTGGTTTACCGATATTCATATTTAGATCCTTTTGCAATATGTTTGATGTAAAAAAGTTAAGAAAGGAGGTAAAGGAAAGAAGGGAAAAATTGTTGATTAGATAAAATTTTCGCAGTTTTTGTCAAATGTTTAGAGATAGTTTATTGGTTAGCGTTTTTTTTTCAAAGAGCTAATATTTCTACACAAAGGAAGAAATTTGCGAAAATATTTTGTTTTATTCTTATCCTTTTATATAAAGACGCAATAAAGTTCTGAATAAAATATTAAATGCGAAGGAGTTTTCAAAACTTGTTTGTCAATAAAGTGACAGAAAAAAATCATATTTATATATATAACTACGCTCAGAGAATATGTTTGTACTTTATTTTACATTTCATTTTTTTAATTTTATTACCTTACTTTTTTGGTAAGCATTATTTTAAATTCGCAAAACAGTGTTGCTATCGCATGAACTTCATTTCTTTAAAGAATATTTATGATTCGGAACTTCGCCATGTGCAAAGAAGTTATAAGGAACAAATACAAGATAGGCATAAAAATTCAGATGAAAAATAAATTACCATTCTTTGTGGATTTTTGTTCTTAATTTAGCACAGTGAGCTAAAAATGTAACTTATTGAGAAAGTTTGAAATACGAATCAGATATCTAAGTAAAATAAAGCATTAGACAACTAATCTTATGAAGTATTATTGTTTAATTTCTTCGCATGAAGCCGGGTTCTACAAACAATTTCTCTGCCTTTCACAAACACAAACATTTATTTTTACTTCACGTCGACATGCATATACAGATATTAAAACATGTCAAGAGAAGAAGACACAGTAGCCAGAAAAAGGAAACTTTAAAAGCAAACGATTAACAACTTCTGTCAGGAACAAGTATGATTAACTAAATATTGTATCTCTATATTATTATTATAGTAAGAATGATAAAATTAATAGTAGTTTTTTTAAGTATAAAAATAAATTTACTTTTGTATCGAAATTCATTTTATCTTTACATTACCAACCTCAATAATTTAATTGACGCTTATTTGAAATAAATCTTAGTAGCATCTTTAGCAATTTTAGCATTTAACCTATATTGTACCAAGTATTAAAAAAATTTATATTTTTAAAAAAATATCAAATATGTGTTTCTCTACCCTATATATACACATAAAATCAAAAACACATCAAACTTTTATTAGTTCAGTCGGTACAGGCTGTCCTAAAAATAGGACAAAGGTGCAATCTACTGCTATTAATCCTTACTTAGGTGGAAGGGGAGAAAGCATCTTAAGCGTAATCCAACGTTGCATTTTTTGCAGATAGTTGTTGGTTTTGCTACACAGAGATTTAGCTGGCATCTTCTTTGACGGTTTTCTGGGTTTTTTTACAATAGCATGTTCATTTTTAAGCTTTAGAAAATCTTCATTAGCTTGTTGAAGAACTAGTTTTCTACAAAATGGATTCCTTGGGACAGAAAGTCCCAAATAGGAACTGTTGTGTGTCTTCGAAAATCAAGCAAACTCAGACTATTATCACTAAATAGTTGATTGAGATTCCATGAAGCAACAAAGGCTGTTTCAAAAGCATTAATAAATAAAGGCCAGTACCATTTTTTCCTTGAATTGATGTAAAATAATCTGCCGCATGATTATCAAACAGGTCAACTTCGTTTTTGTATTTATTATACGATGTAATGCACATTGATATCATTGGTAAGTATTGGTCACCACGCATTGTTTCTTCTATTTTCCTTCTAGACGAATCATCAATATCTTTAGTGTCTCTCAGTGCATCTGGATCTGGAGGTACAATCACTAATTCATTGTCTATGCCGTCTAAATCACTGTTATATAAAGTCCACAAAAACTCCAGGGCTTCCTGCGCAGTTAAAAACTTACATGGCATTTTAAAATTGTATAATCAAAATAATTTTCAAGAGAAAACAAAATTCAAGCATGAAAAAGAGGGAAACGCTAGGTCTGCATCGATGAATTTCAAAATACAATTGCCTGTATTAGCATCAGGACTCAATTCTTTGAAAACAATTGACTCCAACCATCACGTCTGCCCATGATTTGTACCCATGTGCCATGACAGATTGCTGGCGCCTGTATTATTTGCACAGTTGCAATCTTTGGAATGCAACAGAGGAAGGAAAGACTTTTTCCATTACTAACTGATAGGGTTAGGTAGTAATGGATTGTATAATTGTCCTATTTATAGGACAGTCGAAAATATAAGGAAACTTGATCTTCTAGATTTTTTGGAGGCGATTTCAACTAGTATAAAAGTATGGAATATTTCCTTGATAAATTTATATGTATCTTTTTTTTGAAGGGCAAACCTTTAAAAAACTTGTATATTCGAAATGTAAGAAAAAAAATCTTCGAAAATTGCCATTTTAAAAATTTAATAAAAAATATCTAACATTAATTTAAACGTGCGAAAAGGGTGCGCAATATATTTACATTACTCTCGAATAACAAATCGTCTTTAATTAGAATTAAAATATCCAAAAGCATTTATATTAATGCTACTTGTATGTGCTGTCCTATTTTTAGGACGATAAGGAAATACAAGGTTACTTGAGAGTATAAGGTTAGGCTCACAGAAAGCGGATACGTTGATGACGTCGCAATGGGAGCACACCGCTTAGTCCCAATGATTCGTAACGGAATAAATATCATGTTTGAGAGCTCTTTTAGCAACTGAAAAACTTTTGTTTAAACTTGTCTTTTTGTGGAAACGGTGTTTAAGAGTCACACATTACGAAAGAATCAAAATTTGGAGTGTTAGAAAGAAAATTTTAATAAAACTCGGTGATCTTTCTGATATGTCGCAATGCAAGTAATAAGGACATAGTTACATCTATAGCCCCATAATCTTTAATTTTGAAAGACAACTTCAGCTGACACAGTGGGTGATTTTTAAGAAACTGAAGAGTTAAGAATAATTTTACTTGCGATTATAAAATACAATATTCGTTAAAATAATAGTGTTTCATTTACTTCATGTAATAAAAAACAAAATCAAGTATCTTTGAAAAATTTCATATAACTAATTTGTAATTTTGAATAAATATGAACAAAAATAACTTGTTATATTTTGCATAATTGCTTTCATCACACAAACGGTTGCCTAATTTCGAACTGTATGTTTTAAATAGAATAAATAATAACAAAACATTATATTAAATAATACAAAAAGCTTATATCAGATACCAGTGATTATAATATTTCCGTTTGGATGGCAATCACTTAAATAGTTTCCAAATTTCGTTTTCGTACAATACGAGAAATAGGTCTATAGAATTTTTTAGAAGATAATGTCCCACTCTAGATTAGAGTGTTATTCTGTAACTGAATAACTTTTGATTCATCGTTTTATTTGATAACAAAAATAATATTTGAACAGCTTTTTATTCCAGAACTATTATTATTTCCAGGGAAACCAGCAATTCATCAAAAATCACGATGAAAATCTCTCTCGCTGATATGTTAAGAGAAAATTCAAAAATTTGCATCAGTCAAGAGATCTTTTCTTTTGCATCTATAAATCCAAATTTCCCGCACATCAGGATCTTTCGAAAATGAATGAAAAGAAATGTTTTTGCCTTTCGAATTTCTCGAATGCAGCGAACGTCTGACAACAGCACAACCAGGCATTGCATTAGCTTTAAAACATTATCGTTATCACATTTTCTTTGAAAAGAGCCGTTTTTGAAATTTAGCTTACACACCAGAGAACGATTTAGCTTACGAATTCAGAAACCTTTCCTTAGCAATGCAATCCAACGACCTTCTCAGCTCCGAATCACACAAGAAGTATTTATAATAACACTAAATTTACCTCCTTTTAGTTTGGAACGTGACGAGAGAAAAGATGCAAAACAGAAGCTCGGCTCTAGACTAGTTATAAATAAGCCCAAAAGATAATATTATTTATTTTCATTCATCAAAAATTCGTATTAGGCAGCACACACAAAAAAAAGAACAGCGTTCTCAAAAAGCGAATCGATTATTTAGAGTTGCTGTCAACAGAAAGAAAAGAACCGGGAATCATTTTCATCAAAAATAAACGTGCCTAACGCGGAAATTATAAGTAGTAAAAAGTAGTGTTGTGATGTAAAATGATGAGCATACAATGACCAGCCATTAATCGGGTATTTTAATCTTTTGTTACAGATAGAATAACTTTAATTCGAAACTGCGTGGGAAAGCGGAAAGTTTCGAAATCTGTCCCAATATGACGTAATGCGCGGAAAGATCTTCTGCGCATCGCGTTTGTGGACTTTCCCTGAAGGAAATATGGGTTAAGAAGCATCTTGTCATATAAATCGATTCCTTTACATCTCGTAACGCATTCTGATAATTCACGACTTCACATCTATTTCTACTTAATTGCCACATGCAAAATAGTTATTAAACACGTG
>BGPR01013599.1:0-15057 GCA_013235015.1 Araneus ventricosus | reverse complement strand
CACGTGTTTAATAACTATTTTGCATGTGGCAATTAAGTAGAAATAGATGTGAAGTCGTGAATTATCAGAATGCGTTACGAGATGTAAAGGAATCGATTTATATGACAAGATGCTTCTTAACCCATATTTCCTTCAGGGAAAGTCCACAAACGCGATGCGCAGAAGATCTTTCCGCGCATTACGTCATATTGGGACAGATTTCGAAACTTTCCGCTTTCCCACGCAGTTTCGAATTAAAGTTATTCTATCTGTAACAAAAGATTAAAATACCCGATTAATGGCTGGTCATTGTATGCTCATCATTTTACATCACAACACTACTTTTTACTACTTATAATTTCCGCGTTAGGCACGTTTATTTTTGATGAAAATGATTCCCGGTTCTTTTCTTTCTGTTGACAGCAACTCTAAATAATCGATTCGCTTTTTGAGAACGCTGTTCTTTTTTTTGTGTGTGCTGCCTAATACGAATTTTTGATGAATGAAAATAAATAATATTATCTTTTGGGCTTATTTATAACTAGTCTAGAGCCGAGCTTCTGTTTTGCATCTTTTCTCTCGTCACGTTCCAAACTAAAAGGAGGTAAATTTAGTGTTATTATAAATACTTCTTGTGTGATTCGGAGCTGAGAAGGTCGTTGGATTGCATTGCTAAGGAAAGGTTTCTGAATTCGTAAGCTAAATCGTTCTCTGGTGTGTAAGCTAAATTTCAAAAACGGCTCTTTTCAAAGAAAATGTGATAACGATAATGTTTTAAAGCTAATGCAATGCCTGGTTGTGCTGTTGTCAGACGTTCGCTGCATTCGAGAAATTCGAAAGGCAAAAACATTTCTTTTCATTCATTTTCGAAAGATCCTGATGTGCGGGAAATTTGGATTTATAGATGCAAAAGAAAAGATCTCTTGACTGATGCAAATTTTTGAATTTTCTCTTAACATATCAGCGAGAGAGATTTTCATCGTGATTTTTGATGAATTGCTGGTTTCCCTGGAAATAATAATAGTTCTGGAATAAAAAGCTGTTCAAATATTATTTTTGTTATCAAATAAAACGATGAATCAAAAGTTATTCAGTTACAGAATAACACTCTAATCTAGAGTGGGACATTATCTTCTAAAAAATTCTATAGACCTATTTCTCGTATTGTACGAAAACGAAATTTGGAAACTATTTAAGTGATTGCCATCCAAACGGAAATATTATAATCACTGGTATCTGATATAAGCTTTTTGTATTATTTAATATAATGTTTTGTTATTATTTATTCTATTTAAAACATACAGTTCGAAATTAGGCAACCGTTTGTGTGATGAAAGCAATTATGCAAAATATAACAAGTTATTTTTGTTCATATTTATTCAAAATTACAAATTAGTTATATGAAATTTTTCAAAGATACTTGATTTTGTTTTTTATTACATGAAGTAAATGAAACACTATTATTTTAACGAATATTGTATTTTATAATCGCAAGTAAAATTATTCTTAACTCTTCAGTTTCTTAAAAATCACCCACTGTGTCAGCTGAAGTTGTCTTTCAAAATTAAAGATTATGGGGCTATAGATGTAACTATGTCCTTATTACTTGCATTGCGACATATCAGAAAGATCACCGAGTTTTATTAAAATTTTCTTTCTAACACTCCAAATTTTGATTCTTTCGTAATGTGTGACTCTTAAACACCGTTTCCACAAAAAGACAAGTTTAAACAAAAGTTTTTCAGTTGCTAAAAGAGCTCTCAAACATGATATTTATTCCGTTACGAATCATTGGGACTAAGCGGTGTGCTCCCATTGCGACGTCATCAACGTATCCGCTTTCTGTGAGCCTAACCTTATACTCTCAAGTAACCTTGTATTTCCTTATCGTCCTAAAAATAGGACAGCACATACAAGTAGCATTAATATAAATGCTTTTGGATATTTTAATTCTAATTAAAGACGATTTGTTATTCGAGAGTAATGTAAATATATTGCGCACCCTTTTCGCACGTTTAAATTAATGTTAGATATTTTTTATTAAATTTTTAAAATGGCAATTTTCGAAGATTTTTTTTCTTACATTTCGAATATACAAGTTTTTTAAAGGTTTGCCCTTCAAAAAAAAGATACATATAAATTTATCAAGGAAATATTCCATACTTTTATACTAGTTGAAATCGCCTCCAAAAAATCTAGAAGATCAAGTTTCCTTATATTTTCGACTGTCCTATAAATAGGACAATTATACAATCCATTACTACCTAACCCTATCAGTTAGTAATGGAAAAAGTCTTTCCTTCCTCTGTTGCATTCCAAAGATTGCAACTGTGCAAATAATACAGGCGCCAGCAATCTGTCATGGCACATGGGTACAAATCATGGGCAGACGTGATGGTTGGAGTCAATTGTTTTCAAAGAATTGAGTCCTGATGCTAATACAGGCAATTGTATTTTGAAATTCATCGATGCAGACCTAGCGTTTCCCTCTTTTTCATGCTTGAATTTTGTTTTCTCTTGAAAATTATTTTGATTATACAATTTTAAAATGCCATGTAAGTTTTTAACTGCGCAGGAAGCCCTGGAGTTTTTGTGGACTTTATATAACAGTGATTTAGACGGCATAGACAATGAATTAGTGATTGTACCTCCAGATCCAGATGCACTGAGAGACACTAAAGATATTGATGATTCGTCTAGAAGGAAAATAGAAGAAACAATGCGTGGTGACCAATACTTACCAATGATATCAATGTGCATTACATCGTATAATAAATACAAAAACGAAGTTGACCTGTTTGATAATCATGCGGCAGATTATTTTACATCAATTCAAGGAAAAAATGGTACTGGCCTTTATTTATTAATGCTTTTGAAACAGCCTTTGTTGCTTCATGGAATCTCAATCAACTATTTAGTGATAATAGTCTGAGTTTGCTTGATTTTCGAAGACACACAACAGTTCCTATTTGGGACTTTCTGTCCCAAGGAATCCATTTTGTAGAAAACTAGTTCTTCAACAAGCTAATGAAGATTTTCTAAAGCTTAAAAATGAACATGCTATTGTAAAAAAACCCAGAAAACCGTCAAAGAAGATGCCAGCTAAATCTCTGTGTAGCAAAACCAACAACTATCTGCAAAAAATGCAACGTTGGATTACGCTTAAGATGCTTTCTCCCCTTCCACCTAAGTAAGGATTAATAGCAGTAGATTGCACCTTTGTCCTATTTTTAGGACAGCCTGTACCGACTGAACTAATAAAAGTTTGATGTGTTTTTGATTTTATGTGTATATATAGGGTAGAGAAACACATATTTGATATTTTTTTAAAAATATAAATTTTTTTAATACTTGGTACAATATAGGTTAAATGCTAAAATTGCTAAAGATGCTACTAAGATTTATTTCAAATAAGCGTCAATTAAATTATTGAGGTTGGTAATGTAAAGATAAAATGAATTTCGATACAAAAGTAAATTTATTTTTATACTTAAAAAAACTACTATTAATTTTATCATTCTTACTATAATAATAATATAGAGATACAATATTTAGTTAATCATACTTGTTCCTGACAGAAGTTGTTAATCGTTTGCTTTTAAAGTTTCCTTTTTCTGGCTACTGTGTCTTCTTCTCTTGACATGTTTTAATATCTGTATATGCATGTCGACGTGAAGTAAAAATAAATGTTTGTGTTTGTGAAAGGCAGAGAAATTGTTTGTAGAACCCGGCTTCATGCGAAGAAATTAAACAATAATACTTCATAAGATTAGTTGTCTAATGCTTTATTTTACTTAGATATCTGATTCGTATTTCAAACTTTCTCAATAAGTTACATTTTTAGCTCACTGTGCTAAATTAAGAACAAAAATCCACAAAGAATGGTAATTTATTTTTCATCTGAATTTTTATGCCTATCTTGTATTTGTTCCTTATAACTTCTTTGCACATGGCGAAGTTCCGAATCATAAATATTCTTTAAAGAAATGAAGTTCATGCGATAGCAACACTGTTTTGCGAATTTAAAATAATGCTTACCAAAAAAGTAAGGTAATAAAATTAAAAAAATGAAATGTAAAATAAAGTACAAACATATTCTCTGAGCGTAGTTATATATATAAATATGATTTTTTTCTGTCACTTTATTGACAAACAAGTTTTGAAAACTCCTTCGCATTTAATATTTTATTCAGAACTTTATTGCGTCTTTATATAAAAGGATAAGAATAAAACAAAATATTTTCGCAAATTTCTTCCTTTGTGTAGAAATATTAGCTCTTTGAAAAAAAAACGCTAACCAATAAACTATCTCTAAACATTTGACAAAAACTGCGAAAATTTTATCTAATCAACAATTTTTCCCTTCTTTCCTTTACCTCCTTTCTTAACTTTTTTACATCAAACATATTGCAAAAGGATCTAAATATGAATATCGGTAAACCAGTGTTGCTAGGTTCGAAAACTTAGGGTTAGTTTGATATGCTTTGCACTCTTGCATTCATCCTCAGATACGTCATAACCGCGAATCCCATAAAGGCACAAAGAAGCTCGAATTGTCTACGTTCGAGAACGAAAGAGACTGATTAGGAAATCCTATAGACAGAAAAGGGTTACAATTTCTTCTGGATTCGCTGCAACGATGGATATTTCTTCAACCGACAGTGTATCGCTTATAGGACAGCCATAAAGATCTGTTTCTCATATTTTCTTCTCTCTTCCTTCCCCTTATTTTCGCTTTTATTATTTCCCTTTCTCGTAGTTCATACTTCTCATTGTTTATATCTACGGCTGCCGAACTTTCCAATGACGTCTAAAATGAAAAAGGTGTTCAGAAAAGTAGATTTATACAAACGTAGTAAGTCGAATATTTGAAAAAAGATTATAAGAAAAAGCGTCTGGGAGCTTTTTTCGAAAGCGGTGTCTTTATAAAATATTAGTGCGTTTCTTTTCCAAACTTATGATTTTTCATTTCTTTAAATTGAATCTCACTTAGGATTTCTATGGAAATAAGCAGCCATAACAAATCTAAATCGTATTTTTTGAAACTCATCTCAGAATATGGTTTTCTAACAACTTTTGTTTCGAAATCAACGTAGAATTACGCAGCTGATCTTGTTAACTTGTTAAACTAATATTTTTTAAAAACATTTTCGAAGAATAGTAGTAAAATAATTTTGTTATCCAATTTTAATTAAATATAGCATAAGCTAAATATCACTTGTGGCAATAAAAAGCTTTATCTAAATCAGTTCATGGATATTAAGAAAGAAGAATATGAACTAAAAGAAGAATGAAAAAACAAGGGAAAGATGAGTGATCTGTCGATATTTAATTTTAGCGATGTTTTTTTTATGATTGTAGCAATGAAAAAAAATAATAAATAAAAAAGGACAAGAAAGGGTAAAGCTATCAAAATTATTAACACTCGGACACATAAAACATATTCTGTGTGTATTGTCTTAGATGTCAGCCTTATAGATATAAATATATTTTTGCGTTATTTTATAGAACATAAGATCCTTTCTTTCATACTCACCTTTGTGATGTTAGTCGAAAATTCCTTCTCAGGATCAATAAAATGTATGAGAACGAAACAGAATTTCTTCGCGACAACTTGCTTTCTATGCAGTGATATTGTAGCTTTAGAAATCCTATTTTTTGATTGTCGATAAATATTTATTTAAAGATAACCTCTTTTTTATTGAGATATGATGTACATAGCGCACGGAACAAATGTATTGCGAATCATATTCGATACATACGGCGATCAGAGTCTCCAATATTATGAAGTCAGATTTGAAGCACTTGTTTGCATTGCGATTCTGGTTAAATCGTCATTGAATTTATTATGTGAATTAAAAATATCAAAATTTTCATATTTATTCTCATGTATCACACAAAAATGTACATAAAAATACACTTAATGCCCATTAAATCCATTTACATAGAATCACAAGGATTCTTTCCACAGGGGCATGGAGTGGTGTTATGTCTATGCCACAGCTCTATCTCTTATTTTATCTGTTTATGCTCTTCAGAACGATTTTAAACGGTCATTCATGGTTAATCACGGATCTTTCTTGATAATATATTTATACCATTTCATGTATTCATCAGATAACCCATATTTCAGAAATCAGTTTAAGAATTATTTTCACCAATATTGTGTTTTTGGAATACGTTAAAAATGTCTTTCAGAGAGATAAGAAAATATGAATTAAATATTTAATAGAATTTGCACATAGAAGTTTAAGAAAATCCTATTTGTAGGTGCATTAACGTTGCCTTTCTTTATGATTTTATTTTATTGGAAACCCTGTTTGCTTCATCAAACAGAAACACATTCTTATTGAGAATAAAGGATTATCCCCTATGAGAAAAATCGAACGATATCCTCAGTGTTCGAGGAATATGAATGATATCAAATGTCTCAAAAATGTCGTTTGCCTAATCGAATTTATACATGGAGCAAGCCATAAAGATCTTGAATGTCCCACGTTTTCATTATGTTGACATGTAGAAATGAGTTCCGCAGTTTCTTTCTTTCCAGACATAGAAAATCAAAATTTCTGAAATCAGTCTTTAAAGAGAACTGGTTTTATCCAGAATTAATTCAGATAATTTTTAGCTGACATTCATCGGAAAGAGAGCTCTGAAAATAAAATAACATCAATTGTTCTCCATGTAGAAAAACAAACTAGTTCATTTTAAGGTTAAGAAATCAAACGTTTGAAGTGATGAAATTTTTCTGTTATGCATAATTGGTATAAATAACTAAAACATTCAAAGGAAATCAGGTAAGTATATTTAAAACCTCTTTGTTTCTTTAAAATAGCTTCAAGACAATTTCTTACAAAGTAGACCAAGACAAGCATAATTATTATCAATTTCAGACATGATGGTCTGGCATTATATCGGCGGGGATTTTACAAAAATTTCTGGGTAACAAATAAGAGAATTTTAAAGCTAGCGGCGCATTGGAGTGCCTACTAAGCGGACATTTGGGAATAATTCATTACCCACTTGTATTGCTAACTGATTTTATTTGACATTTTTCTTCATAATAAAAATATTCAAAAATTTATCTGTTTTTTTTTTGAAGCTAAGTATTAACATAGTCTGCATTCCGAAAAATTGATTTCGTCTTTAGAGTTTACAAATGATTCAATCAGACATTTTAATTATTTATTCAGTACTAGCTATTACCCGCGACTTCGTGGGCGAAAAATTTGAATTATTCTTTTTTTTAATTCACGAATGTAAATGTTTTTTTGAATTTGAAAGGGGAAAGTAAAAGTTCTGACGGTTGATAATACATAATTGGACGGCTGACAGGAGTGTACTGTACATGCATGCTGATATAGTTATGTAAATTGTTTATCTATGCTAATATACTTTTGTATACCATGTTATTTGCACAGATGTAGAGGTTGTGTGGGCTGGACACACGTGAACACGCCACATATAGTTGCCAATGCGAAAAATATTGTTTTTCCAAATGTACGCCTGCCACTTTCAGTGTCTGGCCCTGAGCCTGGCAAATGCTATTTTTAAAGGGATTTGTTACCTTCTGAACTGAGATAATAAATCCTTCGGTATTATCGGAAGGCGTGGAATTAAAACACTCTCTCTTCTCCCTATAGCAGTCATAACAGTAGCTTTCATGATGTTTGGACCTAGGTGTGTAATTTGCAACCGTGTGCCATTGCTCAATCTCGGTATATCGAGGTTATGTTTTAGTAGTACTGGCACACCGACTATCAATCTCGGCTTGTCGGAAGGTGCCTGTGACAATTCTAAGATGTTGAAGAGCTATACAGGATATGATGTTCCTTGTTAATGCCCATTAATGTATCTACAGATGGATATTCTGTAATACCTCATTGTGAAAATTAAACAAAACATCGAGAGATTAATTTACTAACGTCATTGGATCACTGTGTAACCGTATTAAAAGCTGTAAATCCTACGACAACTGGAAAATTGAAGTGTAAAGTTTTCTTTGTTGTTTATGGTGAAACAAAGCAATGCTTTCTTATATTATCTTTAACACTGGCAAAAGCCCGCGCGCGAAACAGTAATTTGGCTTGAATGTATTTCTATAAGAATAAAAAGTATTGTTAGAAATTGCGTTAAAAATATTTTTTAAACCTTTATAGCAATCAGAGAAAGCACTTCATCGCAAAGGAATTATCATCTTTAGAAAGATAATTTTCTGCTCTTTAATTTGGCATACAAATAAACGTTGTCTAATAAATATTTCAGAAGTTATTGGCAAAAAACTTTTAAGCATTAGGCTTAAAAGAGGCTAATTTTCGTTATTTAATTAAATACCTAAAGAACTAATTAACTCTGAAAGTTAAAAATAGCACCTTTGACCTAGAAATATGCTCTAGAATGTCGTGCGTATATTTCATGTCGCTACTGTTCACTGTTTAGGAGGAGTTCTTGTGACCGACCGACCGACAGACAAATACACGTAATTTCTGCCTTATTTTATAGATATTTATAAAGGTAAATTATTTCAAAGTCTAACCGTTGCCTAGCAACTGAGTAGCTATAAATTTGCGTTATTTCCAAATCGTCTGCGCGTAATTAAAGTTATTGAACTTTAAAAAATTAATAACAATTGAAGGAAAAACGTCACAGAAATAAAATTGTTATCACTGAAAAGGTAAAACTTTGAACTTTAAGATGGTATAAAAATAATTTTTGTCGGACAATTTGCTCCGAAGTTACGACGGAAAACTCTTTCGGTTAATTTCTAATTAACTGCCTGTTTAATTAACTTTTGGACTTAGAAAAGTTCATAAGTGTCTTCCCCTTGTCTTAAATAATAAGTGTACAAAATTTGGTTGAAAACCGTCCATACGTTTAGGAGGAGATGGGACATAGCCACATACATACTCACATACCCACAATGACTTTTATTTATATTAAGATAAGGATTGAGGATTATTTATGCGTTCAAAAGGTATAATGAAAAATTAAGATACCTTTTTACTATGTTGATGACATGTTTTAATGCACTAGGGGGGAAATCCCTTTAAATGTAAATGAGCAAATGCAAATAAGGGATTTGATTTTTCTTTCCTGCGGTGTAAGTTAATTCTGCTTTCTTAACTTATACTTATGAGCAAAGTCTTACTTTTTTTTATAAAATCTGCATCAGCTATAGTTGTGCCTATGTTTAAAAGATATTTCTTTTCTGAACTTTGTTCATTAATAATTTCTTTTTTCATTTAATTTCTAACGTGCATTTCTTTAATGTTTTTAAATATTTTATTTTCACATATCCATTTGGTGTTTTATTGCTTTTTTTAGACATTCTACCTTTTTAAGATAATATCTTCATAAAGTGCAAGAGATTTAACGTTCTTCTTTTATTCATTCACTCTTTGTACTAAAACGTTTCAGCTTAGGAAATTCAATCGGTTGACGTGGAGCAGTTTTAAAAAATATATTGTAATATGTTGCCATATACCATTTGTTTTAAATTTGCTTTCTGCCAATTATTTAAATTCGAAATCAATATAAACTGATGTATATTTCATGTTTTGCATTAGATTTGGAATTTTTACGATTCTTAGAATTGCAAGCCTTGCTAAGTTAGGATGTTTCTTTTTCAGGTATAACGATATAGCCGGGTTTTATTAATTCTGAAATTTCCGAATTTGTGAAATGCGAACTGAATATCTTTCACAAATTTTAATTTAGAATAAAAAAGTACCATCAGATTGTGTTCAGATAAATAATATAAGCTTTATATCAAGATAAAACGTAGAACATTTTGAATTTTAATAGCCTAGATGCAATACAGGTGAAGTATTATTTATTTAAATAAGTTAAAAATGTATGTGAATTTCTAGGAAACCCCTTTCGAGACTCTGTCGGTGAAGATTCTGGGAATAATTTAAGGAAAAGCTGGACAGATTGCGATTATTTTTTATATTACAGTTCTTTTTCTGCAAGAAATTCCATATCTTTATTATCTGTCAATATGAAGTAAATAACTCTTCCAGGTTCTATTAAATACACGAGGATTTATTTAAAAAATCACTTACTACATCTAATACCTTGCTTATCAGGGAGAAGATTCAATTGTTTCATGATGTAAGAAATTTTTTATGCATATGCATAAACTGATCTATTCCCATAATTTAATCCCTCTACATAAGGGAATTCCATTATTTATTCCCTATTTAATTCTCTCAATTCCCTCATCCCATTCCCATAATTTAATTCCCCTAATAAAGAAAAGAAAGCTAAATTTAATTAGATTCAAATCTAGTTTTGTAGCTACAAGAGGCCTATTTTGTGATGAACTCGTAATTTTGAACCACGGTCATGTGATGAGGACAGCACCAGAGTTTGCACTGAGCTCTTCAGTCTCCAACTTCAAGCAAACGAAAGACATTTGATTTATGATTTTATGCAGTTTTGAATAAGGGAACTTTAATTGATAACACCCTGTGTATCTGTTTTTTCCTCTATTCTGGGCATAGGATAATTTTATTTTTATGATGGCTGCTATTATTAACAGCCAGATGGCTAGTACTTTTAAATCGATCTTATTAGCGTTTTTATGTTTGTGTTTGGTTTTCCTTTTTCTTTCAAAATGATGCTTTTTGATGTATGGATCTCCTTTGTCTTTTGTTGGAAGCTATATTTGGCGTAATGCAAGCTTCTTACAGAAAAATTTCCCAAATATTTTGAATCCATTTCGAATAAAGTCCTTAGCCCTTGATGAAATGGACTAGAATGGATTCCCTGTTTGTTTAATTCGATTCCCTCTGAGTTTATCTTAGTTTTTTGTCTTTCTTTGAATGATATTGATTTCCACTGTATATCAAATATGTTTTATCTAAAATGAGTTTGATCAATTTATCTAACCTATCTGATCTTTAGATATCGATATTAAAGTTTGCTCAAGGTGTTGTTGTAACAAGAGTTCATAATTGTCGTCTGGTGGAGTTGCTCGCTGTTCCAGGTGCTGTAACGATGCTGTAACTCTCGCGCTTGTGTGAATATAAATATGAAAGTTGAAACTACTGTATGTTTAGTTTGAGTTTGTGTTATGCGATTGTCTTGCACTTCATGTTATGTGTCGTCTCATCTCGTTCATGACAATAAATGCTATGTTGTTTACGAATTTGAGCAGTATGTTGCTGCCTACCAGTCTTTTACTGACAGGTAAGCGAGCTAAATGAAATTAATATTTGAATGAATTAGTTAGCGAATATATGAAATTGCGAAGTTCCAACACAAAGTTTGATAAAAATACGAAAGATTCTGACTTTGCCCATGCTTCTTTCATTTTGCTTATATTTACTTTCCTAAGAGTGATAATTAATTTTTACCTTGGTATTAGTAATTAGTTTTTAGTTTTGAATGTTTTGTTTTAATTTATATTGAAATTTTAAGAATATTGATGTTAAAATTAATTCCTTCGTATGAACTTTCAGACTCGAGCATTTATTAAGTAGAAAAGTAGCATTAATGGTTGGATTAAAAATCAAACACATTATACGTTAAATACTCATGCATTTAAAAGTTATAACATCCAAACCAGTAACAAGCGCTCAGAGAAGAAAGGGCACTAAGATAAGAAAAATTTAAGCGTTAAATACAACAAGGTGGGAATATTAAGATTAGAGGAATAAGTCACATAAATGAACTTGGAAATGCTTTCTTGTTGAATACGTTAAAAGATTAAAAAGCTTCGTAAAATATCTTCAGGAAACGAAGGTTTTAAAATAAATTAAATTACTTTTCTCACTTCAATTTCCACAAATAGAAAATCGAAAATTCTGGTAAAATTTTATGGATCCTTTTTCTCTTTCAGAAATTTTTGGTAACTGCGCTTTGATAAGAAAAATAAGCTCCTTAAGTGTTTGTAAGGCTCTTGTGTTTCCTTGGAATACTACAGTAACTCTTTCTTCTATACGAAGGTATCTTTTAACTGTAGTGGTAATCTTTTATATCTAATAAATGGCAAGAAAATAATTTCATTAACACAATTGTCATTTCAATTCCCGTATTAAAGTATTTCATTAACGCGTGTAAAAGCTTTAGGAATTGGAAGAGTGCTAGAAAAGATGAATGAATTATGATGGTGGTCGTAATCCAACTTGGACTAGCATATTTAATCAAGTCCATGAATAAAGGATTCATGACAACGGGAAATTGAGGCATCTTCTTTTTTCCAAATCGATTTTGGAGTATCTAAATTGCACCTGAGATAGAAGTCTGATTCAGTTCGACGGCAGTAAGCAATTCGTTGCAGAAAAGCACATCAATCTTCCAATTTTTAAAAAAGGTTGGTTAAGAGTACAGGTAGAGGTTAGAATCCATAACTTGGTTTTACCGATTACTTGGTCATGTCATATCATAACCCATAAGAAAATTGATGGGCCTGAAATTATCTAGATATTCAGGGCTAGGAACATCATATTTATGCCATCTGAAACTACAAACATTTCCAGCATACTGAACGCATATTTATGACAAACATTTAACGCTTTCAACGTTTAGTTACATTTTAATTTTGTTCATCTAATTCTGAAACTCTTGACGCATCAATGAAGCATGTTCTTTGATGAAAAATTCTTTTCGGACATGGGGCTTCATTTCGCGATATTAACTTGCATTTGAAAAAAGGAATGATTTGTGTAAAACAGTGTTATTTATTTGCGGACTAAACAAGGGCAGCCAAAAAATATTCGTCATATTTGACAGAACCTATGGAAATATATCATATCAATTAGATTCAACTTTTGCCCAATTAGAAATTTTCCCTTAACATCTCTCAGTTCATCACTCTATAGAGGAATAAAACAAAAAACCTAGGCGGGGGGGGGGGACTAAAAATATGTAAACGGTTGCTGCCAGATACGAAAACTTTGTGCTTCTCTGATATGCTTTGCTCCATTCATCTCCTCTATGAGTCATAGCCGTGGATGCCATAAAGGCACACAAAAGCGTGAATTGTCTACGTTTGACCGCAGAATAGACTGATTAGGAAATCCGATAGACGAAAAAGGGTTCCGATTTCTTCTGGTTTCGCCATAAAAATAAGGTATTTCTCCAACCGAGCGAATCTCGCTTATCGGAATGGTATAAAAATGCGTCTCGCATGATTTTTTTCTGCCCTTTATTTTCAGTTTCATTTTTCCACATTTTGAAGATTATACGACTGAAGGTTTATTTCCGTGGCTTTTGAAATTTCGAGCTACAACGTAAAAAAAAAAAATAAAATGGGGCTCGTAAATATGAAAACCAAATTATTTAAAGTTACACCTTAACATTAGCTTAAAATGTTTATTCAGTTTATTCAGCCATGAAAAATATTCAACATTTTTTTTGTGAGAGTTATTTACAAATAACCTTTGTTATAATTCGATAAACATTTCAGTTCACGTTAGAAGGATCACAGAGTTCTATCGACTCAATCCGATCGAATTTACTCACAAAGCGAGCGTCCCCTGATAATTGTAAGCTGTTAGAGAAACCCGCGTTCTGAGTGCAAAGTCCAACTGATTAGCAAAGTGCTCCAATATCCAAGATTAGTAGCTATTCACCCGCTGCTTGCTCAATAGCCCCTCAAGTCTTGGACGTTGAGCTCTACTGAAATGGATCGACGCGCCCCGCTGCATTATTTCTAGTACCACCAGATTCGAGGACATGTAGGACGAGAATCTGGTTTTAGAGCTTTCGAAACACCAGGGAGATGCGTTGACAGCAGGGTTCTTAGAGTATGGGAAGTGAGGGGAGGATTGTAACTGTGGGTATTCCTTACGATTGTGATGGAAATGCTTTAATGCATGAGTATCTGGAATAGTAATACTCTGTTGGTCTAAAATGCTCTGAAAGACCACTTATTTCTGTTGTAGTGGATTATTATAAAAAAGGCAATTCTTATGCTGTTTCCCCCTCCTATCGAAGTGGGGAAAACACATTGTTTCATTTAAATAAATTGGTTAGAGAATAGTGAAGAGTGTCATAAGTAAAGAAATAATTTAAAACGAATACATTTATGTTAATATGTTTACTTCCAGAAAGCACGAAAAAGATTTTAAGGATCTATTTAAGTCATCCTTAGTCAAAAGCCTCTGTCCATGAAGAGATAACCATAAGAACTTTTAGTATGCATCTGCAACTTTTGCATTTATAGATCGGTATTAAAATATCCTCAGGCCACATATATTTTTTGTCGAGCTTTTTCACTTCTGGCATGAAAAACATTCCTTGACATAACTGTAAACATTCAGGGAAAAAAAATTTTTAAGTCCAAAATGTTTCATGTTATGTGTTTTAAAATCTAACTATGAAGATTCTACCGCCTGCGTCTCTGCTGTAACCGATCTTTCCGGATTACCCGATTTTTCCCCTTTATTTATTACATAGTTTCTTTAGATGTGCATTAAAGAGAATGAAATTAATAACTACTACTTTGTGCTATTTTTTGTACATGAAATTTAAAGCGAGGAAAAATTCAAAATTCCAGCACTATTACGTTCGTGTAGGGTAAATTCTGAAAGAATGATATAAAATACCTACAATGTAGGGCTATAAATAAGCACAAGTGAAATAATTTAACAAAAGATATCAAAAATAAGTAATCTGTAAATAAGCCTGGTATAATGCATTTCACAAAAAATATGACTGATATCAACTTGTCTTCTCATATGTTCAAGCCAATTTTATTTTAATTTAATTTAATTAATTCTGCCATCCAATAGGCAGATACCGCTGGTATATTGAACCGGCAAATCTGCAATACATCCTGGAATAATTTAAATATCTTTCTTTTTAAATTTATGATTAGGGGATTCGGTGATTTTACTCAAATGCAAATAAAATGTTATGTTATTCCATATATTGATAGCCTTAATTTTAAAGTGGGTTTTGAAAGTAAACTCCAATGGAAAACAAGTAGAGAGAAAAGGGTTAGTACAAAAAACAAATGACACAGGGAAGTAAAGCTTATGTTACACTTGCGCACAGAAAATGTTTTATCGAATTGTTTTATAGAGCATATAGGAGAAAAGGGTTAATGCGAAAAACAAATGACACAGG